>CAIGRS010184897.1:0-12011 GCA_903798395.1 Fraxinus floribunda | reverse complement strand
CTGTTTTTCCAATTGTAATCCTTCACTAGTAAATGCACCCCTTTTTGGGACTTTGTCTCAAGAGGTTTGTTCCTTATACAATGGTCTGACCCCTGTTTCTCTTTAATTGTTGACAGATTAAAAACACGCGAAACACATACATGTTCAATTAAAAAGTTATATCCAAATGTAAAAGTTGATATTTCAACTTGAAAAACATGTTGATACTGTTAGGGTTGATTGATCTCGAAGGTCAAATTTGATGAATAAGACTTGCGATTGATTTTGTCGTGTTCATTGTGCGCCTTATACATGTTTCTTAAAGATACAATACTATATATTCGTGATTTTCTCACAATTGAAAAAGTTGACAATACTCCATATTCAAAGGAGAAGATGAAGTATATTGTAGCAATTGAGAATCATAGATGTAGTCTCATTGTTTATGGTGGTCGTTTGAGGAACAAGTCAAAATCTAATTTCAAATTTTGTAATTATTACAAGAAAAAGATGCACTTGGTAAACGATTGTTATAAGTTGTAAAATAAATCAAAGTCAACTGTAAATCAACAATCAGAACCCTCAGGAGAAGCAAGTATTGTAGAAAATCCTAGTAGTGATAGAATACTTTTACTTATGTCTAACTACAACTCCAAACCTGATGATACTTGGATTTTGGATACAACTTGCACTTTCCATGTCACTGATTCGGGAATTATTTTCAACATATAAAGAAGTTTCAAAATGTGTTGTGATGACCGATAATAACACACCTTGTCTGATAACCAGTATTGGTCGGGTTAGAAAAAAGATTTTTTATGAGACGGTTAGAACACTTGATGTGGTGAAACACATTCCCGATTTGAATAAAAATCTTATTTCCTTAAGCACTCTTGATTCAAAAGAGTACAAGTACACTGTTGAAAGTGGAGTTCTGAAAGTTATCAAATGAACTCGTATTGTGCTGATGGGACATAGAAAATTTTATTTATATATCTTGCAGGGTGATACATTTTCGTGTAATCAGTATAATTTAAGAATTTAGGTGGATTCAGATTTGACTACTGTACCATTAGCTAATTTGAGGTATTCGTTTAAAAATACACCTCAATTGAATTTTGAAAATATGGGTAAATTCGTCTTACCACCATTATCGACGATGTCATCGTATTCACTTGCTAGCAATAAACCTATTTTTGGCCATAAAATTCCACACAAGTAAAATTCTGTTGATTTTGTTGATGATTTGAATGCAGTTAATGGTGTTGATTCTAGCCAAGATTCTTCTTTTGATGCATTCAGTTGTGATTCTATTACAGAAAGTTATAAACTTTGTAAAACACATAATTTTTGTATTTTCTCTCCATATTATAATAAAGTTTTCGGTCTCTACACAATTATATTGTTCTTGTATTCTTGTCATCATTCATATTATTGCTTAATAACTTATATTTTCACAACAAACTAGTATTGGAGCATTCCAATATTCAACAACAGCCTCTAAAAAAATTAATAACCTTCAAAATGGTATCGATATGCATGATTAACCTTGTCAATCTATTTGCTGAGACAACCAATTGATTCACTTGCCGTTGTGTAGATGAAATTGGGAAGAAAACAACTATTGTTATTATTATGATATCGAGTTCAACAAAATTTATATGGCCGAATAGTCCTCCAAACCAAAAGAATGACACTTAAAGTACATCCTCGAGTCAAGTCCAAACAATTCGAATCCAGAATCCTAGGTCGGTGCAAAGAATCTACTTAGTCGTGAATCTCATTTAAAATATGAAAACAGCAGACATCAATTAACACACATTTCTGGGGACTAAACCTATTCAATTTTTTCAGGTTCACCGTACCATGATACTTACTTTTTACGAAACTTCTTTTTCATACTGTGCTCTTCAAATATCCCACATGTATTTTCTAATATGTTTTGCCAGTTTTGGATACTACTGATTTCATCTGTTTATTCCATATTTAATGGGATTCACAATTTTTCAACCATATATTAAAAAGTAATCTAATTTTAACCTTCACCAAACAGGGAATAGATTGGCCAACTCTGCATGTATGACGTCCATCGTTAGTGTAAAACATTCTACTCAAGAGTTCAAAATACTCAAAAGACCAAAATAAAATAAATAAATGAGATTAAAGCCTAACTCAAATGGTAAGAGCAATACTTTATCGGCCGATTGATGTGAATTCAAATCACCTTTGGAGGTAAGGTTAAGTTTCAATTATTAAAAAAAAAAAAAACTGAAAAATACTAAAGATTAAAGCACCCTCTAAAGCATAAAAGAAAAACACAACAAAGTAAAATTAATAGATAGTTTAAAGGGCTGAATTAATGAAAAATAATAGGAATATGTGTCTGATCATTATTTTGTCGAGGCCTCATGCAGGGTCGTTCTTGAGATTTTTGGAGCTTTAGGTTAACTTTAAATATATAAATATTTTTAAAAATATATAAAATAATAATTAACAATAATTTTTATTAAATAAAAATATTCAAAATTACAAAATAATAATCTAAAACTTTCAAATTAGTTTTAGAACTTCTTTACAATGGACACCATGACCAATCAATTCAACATTTCTTGAACATTGTTGATTGAATGTAGAATTTTATATTTCAACTTAGAGAAGCTCATTTCAACAGATATAACTGTAACCGACATAATCAATAATATTTTATAAGCAATCTACCACTCATTTGAAAAACAAGAGTCCATCATTTTCATATAGTCTAGCCCTTTAAACACGTTTTTGATCTCTTACTAACAAATATTTTTAATAGTTTGCAACTTCGAAAATAACTCCTACCAATCAATATCAGAAACTCCTATTGCGTTTCAATTTTTTTTTTTTCAAGTTTATCATACCAACACTTCAAATAATTATTATCCATAATCTGCAATTTTTAAATCAAACAGATATCCGAAAATATTTTCATATTTCCGAATTATTCAAAACTTAAGTGAACAAAGAGCTTGAACAACTATATACAAGAAATAATCAACTCTTCAACTAAATATGTTCTCATATCATTGACATTTTCATCAAAACTCTTTCTATGATTAATATATTTTTCATGAAATGTAGGTTCAAAATTGAGCAGCAATTTTTTTAGCAGTAACCACAATTCAAATCTAATTTCTCTATATATTTCAAAAAATGAAATCAGTGTTTTCAAGTAAATAATATCCACATCAATAGGCATGCCCTCACTTTGTAATATTTTGCTTATTTTATCAATAACAGACAATATATTATATGAAATAATCATGCCAAACAAAACTCAAAATCCAATACAAGAATGGGATATAGATGTAACAATTGGAAAATTTAACCACTTTTATACTTTCATACCAAATTGAAAATAAGAAAAAAAAATTAAATATAGAACCACACATGTCAGTATTTTATTACTGTCAAAAGCAAAAGCTGTTAAGCTAGAGAATTTACTAAGGGTCTGTTTGATTCAAAGATGAAATTTGAGTGGACAGAAAATAAATTGCATGGAATTGAATTGTTTAGAACTTGTTTTACTGAGAATTGTCAATTAATTATGTTTGATTGATATAATTTTTCACCTGAAAAATGTTGAAATTTTCTATCTTTTGTTGTTCGTTTGACTTTATTTTTCATGAAAATTGTCAATTAAAGAGATAAAATTTCTTACAATTTGGGATATAATTTGTTTGGATTGCCAAAAAAAATTGAAAAATTCTTGGTGTTCGTTTGACTTTGTTTTACATAACAATTGTCAATTTAAGGGATTTTTTTTATTTTTTTTATTTTTACAATTAGGGATAGATTTTGTTTCTATTGAAAAAAATAAAAAATAATAAAAAAAAGATGAAAAACCAAAAATCACCTAAAATGTGGGAATTGAAATTCAACTAAAACCAAGAAAAGGGATCACATGATGGCAAATGTAGAAAACCAATTCTTGGCAAAAAAAAAAGTGCCATCAAACATGACAAAAGTGAGAAATGAAATTTCCATTCAATTTTCCATGATAAAAAGGGCCTATCCAACATGACCTTAGTTACCNAAAAAAAAAAGATGAAAAACCAAAAATCACCTAAAATGTGGGAATTGAAATTCAACTAAAACCAAGAAAAGGGATCACATGATGGCAAATGTAGAAAACCAATTCTTGGAAAAAAAAAAAAAAAAAGTGCCATCAAGCATGGTAAGAGTGGAAAATGGAATTTCAATTCCATTTTCCATGGAAAAAAAGGGCCTATCAAGCTCTAAAAGTTGAACTTAGAATGAGGAATTGAGGATGATTAAACAAACAAATAAAATAATTAAAAGCTAAAAGTTCAAGTAACAAACAAAAGAAACGACAAAAGATAAAATAAAATTGAAAAAAAAAAACCCCATAGAGTCTGCTTGTAAACGAGAAAAAAGAAAAAAAAAATGAAAATGAAAAGTCACTAATGTATTAAAAATTATGTTTTGAATAATATAATTTTTTTGAAAAAATAATCAAAAATATATAAAACAAATTTTCTTGGAGGCACTCATCACGACTGGACCATAAGGCGATCACGTATCTCGCTTATAGTCAAGGCCGTCATTGGCCTCGTCACTTGTGGCATCAATAAATAAGTTATGATTTATGAAACATGAACACTTCTTCAAAGGTGGAGAGTTTTGTGTTTCATGATTACTAGGATGACATACACGTTCAACATGAAACCTAACATGCTTGATATTTTTAAATATATTTTCAAAATTTTGATACTCACCAACACTATTGATATGCCTAGTAGGGCATGAGTCCATCGTATATGGCGTCCTATATAGGAAAACTTACGTATCAATTTACGCACGTATCATCTTTCTTTAAAATACGATACGAGAATTTAAGTTGGAAACACCATTGTGGACTCAATTCCACAAAGTAATTGACATCAACAATTGAAAAGTATCAAGAAAAAACCAAAGATTAAGATATCAATGGTACGTAATGGAAAAATCAATACCCCAAAAAAAGGAAATTTCCATTTAGTTCCGTGTCTTACGTGGGTAGGCTTGGATCACAACTCATACACGCAAGCAATTACGATATTGGATAATCAAAAACAATATAACAATGTGTAAATCGAATTTTTTTCTTTGTCTAAGTTAGACTTTTGATTTTGAAACTTTCAACGTGGAAGTAGACTTTTCTGTCCAATTTTTCCTCACTTCGATATGTATATACTATATTCTATTTCTATATATACATTCTTTTCACTACGTTTTTCAAGCAACAATTTTTCATCGATCACACACGTATACATATACACTACTCTCTCTCTCTCTCTCTACTTATAATTGGCATTAAGTTAAAATGGAGTTTAAGAATGGAAATAGCCAACTTTTGTCCAAGCTGGCAACCAGTGATCAGCATGGAGAAAATTCTCCTTATTTTGATGGATGGAAAGCATATGATAATGATCCTTTTCATCCTACTCAAAACCCTAATGGTGTCATCCAAATGGGCCTTGCTGAAAATCAGGTTTATTTGAATGTTGCAGAAATATTTTTTGGCTTCTTTTTAGAGAAGAAAAAAATTTCGGTGATGTTGAGGTTGTTTTATATTCTTTCTCATTGATTTGGTTGTGATTTGCAGCTTTCTTTCGACTTGATTGAGGAATGGATTAAGAAAAATCCACTAGCTTCAATTTGTACTCGCGAAGGAGTTAAGGCGTTCAAGGACATTGCCATCTTTCAAGATTATCATGGCTTGCCGGAATTCAGAAATGTATAGAAAATGCTAATTTATTTAGATTTTTTTTTTTTGTCATTCTACGCGATTCATGACTATTCACGCAGTTCCACTAAGGCATTCGACTTCTTTCAGGCTGTGGCGAAGTTCATGGGAAAGGTGAGAGGCGATAGAGTTACTTTTGATCCCGACCGCATAGTGATGGCCGGTGGAGCCACCGGAGCAAATGAGCTGCTAATGTTCTGTTTGGCTGATCCCGGGGATGCATTTTTGGTCCCTTCTCCTTATTATCCAGCGTAAGTACACAGATTCATAGTGGTTCATTATTATTAATATAAGATCTAGAAAAATTAATAATTTTTAATAAAAATATTAAGACAACCTAATAGAGTCAAACCGACAATTGTCAGTCTTGTATACCAGGTCTAAGAAAGAATTTTTGACGCCTCCAATAATGTAAACTTTTGTAGTGATTATCTGTCATTTTTTAAAAATTGCTCAAGGACCATTTTTTCCTTTCTGAAATGGAGTTGTTGAAGTCGGACAGGTATATCTTTTCTTTAGTAAACTACAAACTGGGTCAAGTAGGATAGCTGTAATTGAGACATACGACTCTCTTTTTCTATCTGGACCCTACCACCTAAGTTATGAATTCCAGACAGAATTCTCCTAAGATGGTGAACCATCAAATATTCCAAAACCGAATCGGTCACATCTGGCTACTGAGAAAATTTACACGTTTTTACTAGGACTATTGTTGTTCAATTCTCCAAAGTTCAATTAAGTGACAGTAGTCGTAGACTAGAAGGCCAATCAACTCTCACGAGTCCTCGTTGACAATTAGAAATCCTAATTCTACCATCAAGAACAATAAGTTCCCAAAAAGAAAGTAGACATAAGATTTTCTCGAGGTTCGTCTCGTTATGAGATTGTCATCTTCTGTTGCTAAACTAATTCAATACAATAAAAAGAAATTTACAAAAGAAAATCGCATACTCTATAATCCCTCTCTTTTATGATGATAATACAAAATACTAACGACGGCTCTCAATTTATAGAGGTCGATTTGCATATTGAATCCACACAACATTAACAATTACAAGTTGCAGAGTTTAATGAAATGAAGAAATTAATCTTAGTAAAAATATATGGACAGGAGACATAAACTATGTCCACTTTCCCCCTTTTTTTTTCTTTTTTTTTTTTCATGACTTTTGTCTGAAGGTTATAGAGCACTAAAATTAAGGCAATATTAATCGGTAAAGAAATGTAGCAGGCCATGTACAATATGTATATACTTATTATATAATTTGCATGTAAAAGTCAATCTTGCTTATATATTTGACACTTGATTGTTACAGATTTGATAGGGACTTGTGCTGGAGAACTAGGGCGAAACTACTTCCTGTTGCCTGCGAAAGCTCGAATAATTTCAAAATTACGATACAAGCACTCAAGGAGGCATATGAGAATGCCCAAAAGGCCAACATCAAAGTGAAAGGCATCATTTTAGCAAACCCATCAAATCCCTTAGGAACCACTATGGACAGGGACACACTGAGAAGCCTAGTTACATTCATAAATGAAAAGGAAATTCATCTGGTGTGTGATGAAATATATGCAGCCACAATTTTTCGAGCTCCGAATTTCGTTAGTGTCTCTGAAATTGTTGAAGAGGTTGAATGCAATCGCGATTTAATCCACATTGTCTATAGTTTGTCGAAGGACATGGGCCTTCCCGGGTTCAGGGTGGGGATAGTGTACTCATACAATGATAAAGTTGTGAATTGTGGGCGAAAAATGTCGAGCTTTGGATTAGTCTCATCCCAAACACAACATCTGCTAGCATCAATGTTGGCAGACGAGGAATTCGTTGAAATGTTTTTAGCAGAAAGCTCGAGAAGGATTGGAAACAGGCACAAGATCTTTACCAGGGGACTTGAAGAAGTTGGAATAAAATGCTTAGAAAGCAATGCTGGCCTTTTCTGCTGGATGGATTTGCGTCCATTGCTCAATGAGCCTACATTTGAAGGTGAAATGGCACTATGGAGATTAATAATCAACGACGTAAAGCTCAATGTCTCTCCAGGATCATCGTTCCATTGTGTGGAGCCTGGGTGGTTTAGGGTTTGCTTTGCAAATATGGATTATGAGACATTAGAGATTTCTCTTCAAAGAATTCGATTGTTTGTGGGCGAAAGGAAGGAAATGGGTGCACAAGTAAAGAATAGTCGGTGGAAAAAGTCTCTCAAGCTTAGCTTTTCTTCAAGAATGTACGATGCAACTGTCTTGTCACCTCGTATGACGTCACCTCACTCTCCGATTCCTCATTCACCCCTTGTTCGTGCCAGGACTTGAGTTTCTTAAGAGATTCACAACTTTTTTTCCTTCATTATATATATATTTGAAGGTTAACGTATTTTTTTGTAACATAAAAGATTAACTTTTCATGTTACATATAGGTGTTTGAATTGTGTGAGCTTTTTATAGTAGTACAATGTAGTGCTATAACAAATTTTATAGTGACAATCAATGATATTTGTGTGATATGAAAACCATGTAAAAGGTATGTATGGGAATGAAGGTTTTTATCAAAATATAGTTTTGCGTTTGTACATCAAGGTTATGCTTCCATCTTGACTCGACGTCGGGTTTGGCTTCCCTCATCCCGTTTTATAAAAAATCAAATAAGTAATAGTGGGAAGGGACTTAACCATTTTACCTCCAGAATAAACATCGAGAGAAAGGAAGAAAAAAATTTGAAAAGCAATAAGAATGGAAGTACTCGCGTCTAAGTAGTGTAAAAATGTTAAATATTGAGGAGCTCAGAAACGAAAGTTTTCATCTTCTTAGTTTTTAGGTAGTTGGTCTTTACTTAACTTGAAAAAAAGTTGACTTAGCTCAAATAATGCCCAAAGACTCCCGTGCTTTCTTGGCATGGATCAACCTAACCGGCCAAGAGAAAACTAACTCAAATGGTGAGAAGCTTGTAGTGGGGATTAAAAAAAATATAATTAGTTGCGACTCGTCCCTTTGCACACGTTAGAATTTGACAATATATATAGAAACGTCATCTATGGGCACGAGGTGATTTAGGATTTTGGCACTAAGTGTGGCCCGACTAGTGATGCCTATAAGAGGAAGAGGCTTTAAAGCTGAAAAATGTATGAAGTTAAGAGGATGCGGATTTGATTAAAGGTCATTCGTATACACCATTCTTAATCGGTCCTTTTGTGGTTTGACCCAAATTTTAGTTGGTATTGAAATCTAAATTGGAGTGATCTTGAAAAGATCAAAATTATGGACCAGAGGAAAAAATCGATGCATTTTCGCTAGTCTGACGCTAGCTGGACACTCGAGTGAGCAAGGCTGATACTAAGGATAATCCTGGTGATATGATGAAAAAATCACTTCTCATTGCTAAGTTTGAACATTACTTGAACTTAGTTGGTGTTTGTCATTAATTTAGTCTATTGGAGTTGTTTAGAAGAGGAGGAGTCAGGAGTGTGTTTATTGATGGAGTTGTGATTTGAAATTCCTTGTATTGAAATTTGGTTTAAGGTGGAAAATAACCTAAGGTTTGGTCGCTCACCTAGCGCTGCCCTGTCGCTCGCCTATCGCTCAAGCAACAGAATTATCTGGCCCAAGTCCGTTTTTGTTTTTTGACGCAATTTTGGACCCATATGTGTGTGTGTGTGTGTGTGTAACACGATTTGTATAGAAAATAAGAGATTGAAACAATGTTTTGAAAGCTTTAAATTTCAATTGAGTGCATTGAGATCTTGTAAATACAATTGTTATTGATTACAATGGATTTCTCATCTTCTGTCTGTGGTTTTTTCCCTTATTGGGTTTCCACGTAAATCTTGATGTTTATTTTCTTCTTATTTATTCCATGTAAATATTACTTGATGTCAATATAGATGAAAGGTTAACTTAAAACTATTATAAACCAAATGATGAAGTATACCATCTCAAACTACTTTTTTTTCTCATTATTATTTTAATAAGTACGACTACACTCCTTTATTCTTGATTAATATGATTTTTGAGACGCAAGATATACTTAGCTCTTCCCTAACTATTTAAATTTTTAGATGGTATCGTCTAATATGGATAGACAGAGATTTTGACTTCAAATCTTGTCGCCATCATTTACGATATATTGTGAACGTCTAAGATGTTTGATATCAAAATGAATTTAATTTGTACATGAGAAGAGTGTTAACATGTAAGGCTTATTATACTTTTAAAGAAAATATTGATTTGACCTGTAGACGGGACCAAAAATGTAGACCCTAAAGAAATTAATACTTTTATTCAAGGAATTTGTAACTGTTAAAGTCAACGTCCGTGTTTATTGGGGTTTCGATTGTATAGGAATATATACTTATTAAATAATTTTTTCTTGTTTTAATAGAGATGGGTTGGACCATCTCAAACAGAATAAAAGAAAAAGACAAGTGAACAAGTCAATGTAGAATTTGATCCGTGTTGAATTGTAACCCAAATTCTATTGAAAATTAGCATTTTAGTTGAAGAAGACTTTAAAGAAGTCAAAATATGGATTGAGATTTTTGGGACAGAGATTGGACGACTAAACGCCAATTGGATGTGAAAGTTGGATTTGGAATAGAGATTCAAAGCTGGAACGCCAAACGAAGCGTTGTCCCGCCGCTCACTATCGACGAGGTTGAGTGCTCGAGCGCCGCTCACTGAGCATGAGCTTTGCTGCTCGAGCATCGATGTTATCCGATCCAAACCTGTTTCGCAATTTGACAAATTTTAAGATAATCTTTCTATCATAACACTATAATTAGAGGTTGACATGTATCTATATATAGTTGACTCTTCATTGTAATTTAGAACAAGTTGTAAGCACAAAATATTGTATTCTTTCATCTTATATTGAATTCTCCTCTTCTTTTCGTGGTATTTTTTCACGTAAATTTTGGTGTTCTTGATTGTTATTTTCATTTTATCACGTTACTCTCATCTATTGAATCTAACAAACGATATTAAAGCAAATCAGTTTCGCCTTGTTTTATAACAATATGTGAATTCATTTCATTACAAGTGAAATGAAAAATAAATATTCAAGTTGAATATGGAAAGAGTTCAATTACCACTAAGTCTTTGATATTACCTGAATATGCTCCAAATAATATTACCTGTAATTAATAATCTATTAAAAGAGACTTGTATGAACAAAGCAGGCAGAAAGCTACATCTTCACCAACCCCACGAGATTTTGTGCTTGAGCTCCAAGTAATCGAGATGAAAAGGCAAAATCAAATTTTAAAACCTTTTTTTATGTTGAAATCAAACGTTGACTTTTTATACACACAATGTATACACGAAGGAAAAAATCACGAGCACAGAAAATTCTTGATCGAATTCTTATCGACTTTAACGTTGCAGCAAACGATTGCACTATTTCCTTTTTCCCTTTTCATCTTCCAATCGATTTCCACCGTGTGTTGTCTGTCAAAATTTTCTGTACTAGTATGATTGTTACAAAAATTAATCAATGAAACATAAAGAATTATTTTCATATTGTATTAGTTCTTTTTACCAAACTTTAGGCTCGGGCATATACAAAATATGAACAAATAATTTCTTTCTCAATTAAATTAAAGTCGTTGACTCTAATTTTGACTATCGAGAGCTGAATATTGAATAGTACGTGGGTAGGGGTGGAGTGGGTGCGTCATGGCCATGTAATAATAAAAATAGTTATTTCCAAATTATATTGCAACTTATTTTGAAACTAATTTTATTTTATTGTATATATTTATTTTTAATTAACAAAATATTTTTTAAGCCTGTTGCTTACTCAAATTAGTTTCAATGAAAGAGAAATAGTAACTGAGACAATGTCAATTAATATGGTATAAACTTTAATTCGTCCGACCAAGTAATACGGCATGAGTTTTGCTAATTCTACCCGGAGTGTTTACACTCCGGGTTACCCGCCCCTCACATAAGGTGAGGGGCCCACTAAAAATTAAAAAATTCTGCCCCCCCCCGGTACCCATAGCAAGATCCAATACGGTATAGAGTTGGTGTGAATGCATTGAAGTTAAGGAAGGTAGAAGCCCTTTTCTTTGATCAATTAATCAAAGCTGATAATTATTGTTTCCAAAAATATTGGTAAGAAAATCATTCTAACAGTTGGACTCGTATGCATGACATGTTTGATCTTAAAATTTGCAGCGTAGTATTCATCATCACTACAGTTCGGTTTTGAATTAAAGACGTTAAAAATTCAAAATAGACGTCGACAATTAATTAC
>CAIGRS010184847.1:0-10825 GCA_903798395.1 Fraxinus floribunda | reverse complement strand
TACTTTAGGTAATGGATGTCATCAAAGCCAACACTGACGATCCCTGAGTCTTTATTCTTTCAGAAAGAATAATCCGTCTTCGTCATGGAACTTTGTTGGTCGAGAAATTTCAGCAGGGAAAAATACCACTTCTGCTCAGGTTAGAAAGACTGTCGGATTGCAGCTTAAACTTCGTGCTATCGCACTCTTTTCATGATGAAAAACCATCTTATCAAAGGAAAGCACTGATTCATTATCTTTGTAATTGTGATTTTAAGTCAAAAGAAGTGGCTACAAATACTAAACGAGGCAAGCAGGAAGATAATTCTCATGGTAATATTTTTCTAGAAACTTTTTTTCGAGTCGCCTGCTAAACTGGAGAGAAGGATAAGCACCCTGATTCACTTATGTTGTTTTCCCCTTGTATTTTTTCTTCATGCCTGATTATGTTTTGTTCTAGTCTATGCTTTCATGATTTCTTTCTGGTCAGTCTTGTTTATGGATGTAGAGTATGATTTTAACTTACGGATAAAACATCAGCTACCTCCACTTTACACTAATCCCATCCATGTGCCCACCTCCCCTCCAAAATCGCACACCTCATGTTACCTCTTTGCCATCCCCAACCCTTCTTGCACCCAATATTATTAGGAGCACATACCTTAAGGCTCTCCTTGGTATGAGGTGTTCATTGGGAATGTTTAAATTTATGATCTAGGCTTACTCTTCGAATCATTTAGGTTCATGCCAAGGGGTGTCTGACGCTCCTTTTAGCCTTATTTTTATTGATCTCTACCTTTCGAGTTGATTTCTAATACTCTGAATGTTATAAGGGGGGTGTCTTACCAACCTCCGAAACTAAAATATAAGAATTAAAATTTTGGAGAGGAAAAGTGAAGAGCCCATGCCAGCCCTAGGCCTTTACTACTAGAGCTGAAGTGTAAACTCCCCTCCCAATCAGTGACATGGTAGTTTTTTGGTGTTAGAGGAGTGACAACATGTAATTTCAGTCTTCTCCTCCTTATTTATTATTTCCTTAGTCTGTCTATATTTTTTTTTTCTTCCTCTATGTTTTTCTTGTCTGTTTGAAGCCAAAGCAAACAAAATTTGTACAAAAAACTGGTTAGCTATTTCATTTGTCTTTGTTATTGGTCTTGTTTTCTGAATTCTTCCTTGTTGAAAGGTTTCATTACAAATCTTCTAGATGATTCATGGTTTATTATTTGTAATATCTTATATTTTGAATTATATAATGGTCTACATGGGGGCCTATTGTTTGATGGAGGTAAAACACCTCAATAGCTAATTTAGCCCTTTCTAAATACTTCTCCTCACACCTCACCAGTCACACAAATCAAACACAAAATCACGAGCATGGTGGTCTCCATAGGCCTTCAAAGATGAAACGGGGGATTTGGTTCAAATTGGGACTTTTCCATGGTATGTAATTAGGCATTCCTAGATTGAGGAGTTTTACACTTCATGAGAAACAAAGGGTTATGGTGTTTAAAAAGGAGATTATGGATCGATGTTTAGTTATGTAACTGTTATGACTTTCTCTACTTGAATACCGAGGAGTAAACCACATAATAAAGTAAATTTGTGCGTGTGTGTCTGTAAACGAGTACATCTTGTTTAAATATTTTGCAATGGTAGCGAACTTTTGTCAGAGTTTCAAGTGGTTCCCAGCAGAGTTATGTGGTATTGTTGTAATGATGCTTTAGCGGGGACAGAGTGGATGGTGCAAGGCTATGCGAGGTACTTGGTCATCAGAATGATAGAAAAGATGTTATTGATGCTGGGTTGATATTTAAAATAGAAAACATGTATAGTTGAGTTAATATTGCACAATGTATATGCACTAGCATGGTTTAATTAGTTTCAATGCAAGAGTATATCTTCCCAATTTAAACACGATTTCTCATATTTTTTGTCTTGTCACATCTCTATATTTATTGCATATTCTATTTATAGTTAAAAGTGCAANAAAGATGTTATTGATGCTGGGTTGATATTTAAAATAGAAAGCATGTATAATTGAGTTAATATTGCACAATGTATATGCACTAGCATGGTTTAATTAGTTTCAATGCAAGAGTATATCTTCCCAATTTAAACACGATTTCTCATATTTTTTGTCTTGTCACATCTCTATATTTATTGGATATTCTATTTATGGTTAAAAGTTCAAAATTTGTATATTGTCTGCCTTTTGAATTTTGCTTAAGGTACAGTTGAACTGACAGCATGATTTAATACCATGTAGACCTGGTCAAGAAAGTGATAGTAAAGCTGATGACATTGAGCATAAAATTTAAGGCCATTCATTTTTAGTTAAGTATAATATTTAAGGCATCATATTCTTGTTCACATGGAATGAGTTAAAATAGCAATTTTGTCTCATCTTTCATTTAGGTTGAATGTGTAGAACATTTTACAAGTTTATTATTCGAATTGTTAGTTTATTATTCCTGTAGCGTAGTGAGGCATATATAAAAAGTGCAAATTAATTTTAAAAAATATTAAAATGACCAATGACAACGTTTGCAAAATGTTTCCAAAACCAAAGGATGAAAATACGGCAACGTTGGAAAAACGTTGCGAAAAGATTTTTCGCAACGTTTTTTTAAACGTTACGAACGTTTAAAAAATGAAAAAAATGTTGCGAAAGGTTTCACAACGTTTAAAAAACATGCGAAAGACCCTTTCGCAACGTTTTTTAAATGTTGCTGTATCTCTTTCCTCAACGGCAATACCGACCTCCGTAACACACGCTAAGACGTTGCAAAAGGTAAGACCTTTTGCAGCGTTTTCTGGCCGCTGCAAAACGCTGCAAAAGGTGAGTTTTGGTGTAGTGCAATGTAAAGCCCAAAATATTGGAATTAAATAAAAGAGAAGAATTTTAGACACACTGTCTAAGTGTTAGACGATGGAATCGGTGTTGAAGCATTTTCCTTTCTCCTTAATCAAATGGGATCTCTTGTTCTTGGTGCAATTTTTTCCTACATCATTAAGATTATAATGGAAATAATTAATAAGCAATTATAATCAAAATCTAAAAGAACAATTCAAATACATCAACTACCTAATACATCTATCTTAGTTCAATGAAATAAGTTATCGATTGCATGAATTTAGAGTTAAATATGTGAAGGAGGGGGAGAATTTTTGTAGATTTGAAGCTAAAATTTATTTAAAAATAAAATTATTTTTTCTCTTCAATTATTTTTTCTGTTTTGATGTTTTCAGTTTTATTTTATAATATTTTTACATTTTTTTTGTTATTTTATGTTTGATCATGATCATAGCATGGTTGGCCATGACAAATAGGGGCTTCTGATGGGTTGCGAGCTTGCAAATCAAAGAACTTCTGGTATGTTTTTGGCATTGGCAAAGGACAAAGATTTTAAAATAGATGATGGTCCTTCCTGGGTTGACCCTTTTTCATGTCTTTCTCGGTCGTTGGTTGAGCGACTTGAAGCTTCTTCTGCTGAAACAAGTCGACCGTGGTCAACCCCATGATTTTATTTATTTATTTAGAAAGAAATGCCTATGTGTACTATGCAATCCTATTTTCTATAAGCAATACATTACAAAAAACTAAGTACTTAAAAGTTAGAAAATAAGTTATATTCCATTAAGTTCTTGGGTTTATAGTTATAAGCTAGATTTTGGTAAAGTCCTGATCATGGTGGCTCGAGTTGAGATGTACTAGTCTTGCAATCCTTGCATCTTCTCTTTGCTCTTCAAGCTTTGATTTTCCATTCTATCTCTACCTAGAAGCCCACCAATTTTTTGTTTCTCTTATGATAGCTTTGTTGAACTGATAGATCATCTTCACCAATATAGTTGTACTCTTTGAAGTCTAATGGTTGCTTGGACAGGGTATGTAAGTTGAAAACTTCTTATTCATCCTCCACCCTAAAGATCAATTCACCTTTTTTTCATGTCTATCAAGGTTCAATCAGTTGCTAAAAAAGGTTGACCCAAGATTATTTGAATATTCCGATCTTTTCTATGTCAAGAATTATGAAATACGCTGGGAATATCAATCTTCCAGCTTTTTTGGATGTTTGATTCTTATATAGACAAGCTACAGCTACATCGTTGTTTCTTTTACTTCTTCTATTCCCAATTTATTGTATATAGATAAAGATATTAAGTTAATACTAGCACTTGTAAAAACGCAATAAAGTAACAAGCTTCTCCAATTGACTTCACCTATTTTGGGAAGCAATTTGTTTTGTATTATTACACTGCTATCCTCTGTTAGCACCACATTTTTTAAATTTCGGAAGCTTTCTCTTATTTTATATCATGTCCTTTAAGCATCTTGAATAGCTTCGAATATGCCTTATTGTGTCAATGAACGGGATATTGATGTGGAGCTTTTTTAGTACATCCAGAAACTTCTCAAACCGTTGATCTAACTTGTGTTTTTTAACCTTTGTGGAAATGGGATGGAAGGCACATATTCATTGGCGGAGAAACTGCCTTAGCCTTTGGAATATATGAATTTTTTTTTCAATTTATATTTTACCTTTTTAGATCTTTCCACTTGCTCCTCGCCAGTAGTAGACACTCTTGTAAGCAATCTCTTGATCATGATTTTTGGTACTTGTATCCCACTTTATGTAGTGTAAGGTTTGGATGCTGAATTCTTAAGCCCAATATGATATGTTAGCCCAATACCCGGATTGCCCAGCTAATGGAATACTCCAAAATCTGTCTGTTGATTTAATTAAACAAGATTTTATGGATGGTTGACACTTGGACCATTGCAGATTGTTGGATTGAAAACTTTTGGCTATTTCATATATATAACATGGCTGACTCTTGGGATGGCTGATTCATTCATTTGAAACCTTAGTTCTTTGTGTTCTCTCGACCGCGTTCTGTACTCTCTTCGATCTGCAAATATTTGTGAGATTTTCTGAGTGATTCTCATATAAAAAGGATAGAGAGAGTGTTAGTTAATCTCTTAGTGAGATTGTTCTGTAATTTTAAGGGTTTTCAGTTTGTATTCTTGAGTTCGAACATTCTTGTTGTTGTGTAACTCTATTTTGCCTGATTTAGGCTGTTCTAGAGGATTCGAGCTATATTCTAACGGATGCTTAATGGGAGATTAGGCATTAGTAGTGGTCACCGAACCTCCGGGGCATTGAGCCAAAAATTCTCTGTGTTCATTCTTTTAATTTATGCATTTACTTTGTATTTCTATTTTATTATGGTTGATTCACATGTTTAATCGCAATATCTGGGACCTACAGTGGTATCAGAGTTGTTCTTAAAATTTTTCTTTTCACGCGATTTTACTTTGCGACTCTTCTAGGTTTGAAAAGTTTAGATCTAACATTTTTTTGTTGTTTTACAATGATAAAGATTCTTCAATTTCTTGCAGTTATGTAACCCCTTCTTAAACTTCAAACCCTAGTTTCTTTAAAATTCTGTAGTACCAACTTAGGGATTTACTATAAACCCCCCTGGATTTACCTTTGTCTATTGTTCCCTGAGAGACCCCTAGAAGCTAAGGGAATTAGGGTACTGTTTTTGAAATCCTATTAGGTTCTTGATTAACCTACTGTGCATATACTTGGTGTATATTGTGAATTTGTTGGTTTCTTGAATTGATACTCATATATTACTATCAAGCTGCTGTGAATCTTGATCTGTGAAATAATTCTCCTACTAGTGTATATACTTTGTGTATATATGTTTGAATGTATATCCTAATCTTGCATACTATTGTTTACTGTGTGTAAACACTCTGGTTTTTTACTTTCATTGGATTTATTTTACAATTACTGATCTATTGAAATTGAAACATTTTGTAGTTTCTTATCTGTCCTCTTTGTTGAACACAATTATAACGCATCTGCACAATATGACCACTAAAATTGATGTTCAAAATTAGGATGGCAAAGGAGACTTTAGTGTCTGGAGCCAGAAAATGAAAGCCCTTTTGATGACATTGAAATGTGCTAAAGCCTTAGATGAATCTTGGCCTGAAACCTTTCTGATGCTAGAAGAGAAAAACTAAAAAAGTTGAATTGGCTTGGAGTACTTTGTTTCTTTACCTATCTGATTTTGTCATTAGAAAAATAGGAGAGACTGAAACTGCTGCTGAGTTATGGGTAGCTTTACAGAAACTAAATGTGTCTAAGTCTTTACCTAATAAGTGCTTTCTTTGGAAACAATTCTTCAGTCACAAGTTTGATCCTAGTGCTGACTTAGAAGAGAATATGGATATGTTTGATAAGATCACTCAAGACTTTATTAACTGTGGGGAAAAGATATCTGATAATCGAAAAGTAGTTGGTCTACTTAATGCACTTAGTAATAAGTATAAGGACGTTAAAAATGCCTTAGAATATGTCAGGAGTGATCTGATTGTTGAAATAATACACAGTTCTCTAAGAAATAGAGACTTAGAACTCAAGTCTGAACATAAAGAGGCTCTTCATATAGAGAAATTTTTATCCAATCCTAAACCCTCAATAAAAGGCTTGAGTAATTTCACTAAAGCCAACTTCAACAAATATAAAAAATTTTAAAAGAAGAAATAGGGGGATAGTAAAGGAAAAGATAAAAAAGTGTATAGTGGAAAGAATAAGAACAGGAAATGTTACTACTATAGGAAATCAGGTCATCTAATAAAAGAGTGCTTTAAGAAAGCAAATACTTAGGAAACGGAATTAATCATGAGAATGGAACTTCAGCCATTGCTGGTTACTATAAGGAAGTCAATGCTGATATTGGAGTTGCTTATGTCTTCTCAGTGGAGAAATCTGATCAAAACTAGGTTCTGGACTCATGTTGCTCTTTCCATGTGAGTCCTAATATCTGTTGGTTTTCTGATTTTACCAATCTTAGTGATGGTTATGCAAGACCTAGGAACAATGAGTCTTGTCCTATAAAAGGAATTGGTAACATTGTCCTTAAAATGGAAAATGGTCAGGTTCTACGGCTGAATCGTATTAGGTATGTCCCAGCACTTAGAAAAAATCTCATTTCCTTGGGGGTTTTGAATGATGAGAAATATCAAATTGAAATAAATAGTGGTTTAACCAACATAATCAAGAATCATAAACTCATTGTCAGTTCACCTAAGATAAATGGGATTTATACCATAAAAACTGAAACTGTTTTAATGAATAAATCTGTGAACTTAGTGACACGGATTGATAAATTAGAATTGTGGCTTAAAAGGTTAGGTCATCTTAGTGAAAAGGGTTTAAAGTATCTTTCAAAGGTTGGTGCCTTTGGAAATGACGGTGTTCAGAAATTAACATTCTGTGAATACTGTATAATGGGAAAACAGAGCAAACTGCCTTTTAAAACTGGTCAACATAAATCTCAGAAGATCCCTGAGTACATTCATAATGACTTGTGGGGTCCTGCACCTATTTCTACTGCCTCAGGGTATAGATACTACCTCCTTACTATTGATGATTATTCTAGAAAGGTCTGGATTTTCTTACTAAAATCAAAGTCTGATACCTTCCTTACTTTTAAGGATCGGAAGACTTTGATAGAAAATCAAATAGGTAAGAAGATTAAGATTCTAAGGACTAACAATGGGTTAGAATTCTGTAATACTGAATTTGATAAGTGCTGCAGCAGTCTTGGTATTTTAAGACATAAATCAGTGACTTATACCCCTAGCAAAATGGGATTGCTGAGAGGATGAACAGAACTATTCTTGAAAAAAACTAGATGTATGCTGATTAGTTCAAACTTACAAGAAATTTTTTAGGGAGGGACAGCGAAAACTAACTGTTATTTGATTAATAGATGCCCATCTAGCTCCTTAGAATATAAGGTCCCTAAACAAGTTTGGTCAGGATGTGTTCCCGATTATTCCCATCTAAAAACTTTTGGATGTGATGCATATGCTCATCAGACAGAGTCCAAACTTGATCCCAAGTTACAAAAATGTGTTTTCTTAGGTTATGGAGATTGTGTAAAAGGTTATAGACTTTGGGTTAAAGAGCTTAAGGGATATAAAGTGATTATAAGCAGATTTGTTGTCTTTAATGAAGATGTCTTTCCTTGTCTTAGTGATTAATATGTAGAAAGGATCACTGAAAAAGACTGCGTTAATATTGAAATTGATTTTAGTAATCAAGATGACTGTGTGCAGACTCAAATTGAGGTGGAGACACCTCAACTTGAGCCTCAGCTTATCACTGATGATGAGAATTCTGATAATAATCAAGTGACTGAGCCTGCATATGACCTGCAAGACTATCAACTAACCAGAGATAGAGAAAAAAAAGGCAAATTAGACCTCCCTCTAGGTAATAATCTACTGACTGTTTGTGTGCTCAGATTGTGTTTGATTTTTTTGATTCAGAATCTGAATCCTATGAAGAGGCTGTTACCTCTAAAGAGTCTGTTAAATGGCTTGAAGCCTTTAAAAAAGAGATGAGTTCTCTACACAAAAATAAAACCTGTAACTTAGTTGAAAGACCCAAAGATTGTAAACTGATTGATTGTAAGTGGGTTTACAAGATTAAAGATGAAGAATATAAATCTAATAACAGGAGATACACGGCTAGACTTATAGCTAAGGGGTTTACACAAAGAGAGGGCATAGACTACACTGAAATTTTTTCACCTGTGAAGTATACTTCCATTTGAATTTTGCTTGCCCTTGTTGCCCACTTTGATTTAGAACTAGAGCAACTTGATGTGAAAACAAATTTTTTTATAAGGTTTTTTAGATGAAACTATATATATGGCTCAACCTAAAGGCTTTCAAGTTAAAGGTAAAGAACACTTGTTGTTTCTTTTGAATAAGTCCTTGTATGGCCTAAAACAGGCTCCAAGACAACGATACAAAAGATTTGATTCTTTTATACAAGGTTTGAAGTTCAGAAAATCTGATTGTGATCCCTGTTTTTATTTCAAAATTGATGGAAAATCTGAATCATTATATATGTTCTTGTATGTTGATGATATGTTATTAGCTGGTCATATCTCTGTTGCTGTAAATGCTATAAAAGAAAATCTGAAACATGAGTTTGATATGAAAGATTTAGGACCTCCTAGAAAAATACTTTTGGCTATTTCATATAATTAGCATGGCTGACTCTTGGGATGACTGATTCGTTCATTTGAAACCCTAGTTCTTTGTGTTCTCTCGACTGCGTTCTGTACTCTCTTCGATTTGCAAATATTTGTGAGAGTTTCTGAGTGATTCTCATATAAAAAGGATAGAGAGAGTGTTGGTTAATCTCTTAGTGAAATTGTTTTGTAATTCTGAGGGTTTTCAGTTTGTATTCTTTAGTTCGAACATTCTTGTTGTTCTGTAACTCTATTTTGCCTGATTTGGGCAGTTCTAGTGGATTAGAGCTATATCCTAATGGACGTTCAACGGGTGATTAGGTGTTAGAAGTGGTCGCCAAACCTCTAGGGCCTTGGGCCAAAAAATTTCTGTGTTCATTCTTTTAATTACTGCATTTACTTTGTATTTCTGGTTTATCATGGTTGATTCACATGTTTAATCGCAATATCTGGGACCTACATGTATTAATTGCATTAACATTTTCCTCCTCTTTCAACTTTCGAAGTCTTTGAAGGAATAAAACTGGAAATACATATTCTTATAACTTTATAACTGCTTTTGATTGCGGGGTGTCAATCTACTCATCTTCAATAACTGTAATGGCCAGCACTTGCTCTTTTGGATTGGTTTTAATGCTTCTTTGTAGAGCACCTTGAGGCCTTTCAAAAGTAGCTTGAACTAGCTTCCCTATTTAAGTTTCCAAACTCTTGATGGTTGTCAAATGACTTTGAAGGGTTATTTTGGTCTTTACTATATATGAGTTGGTCCATCCATATACTGATCGTTTTTATTCATAAATTTACCAACGTTCATCACACGAAGGTTTATTCTCTTGCTTTTGAAACCGAGGGGGTGGCTACTGGTTATTATTTGGTTGTTTCCCCTAGAGAAATTAGGATAAATACGCTAACCCAAATTGTATGCAATATTGGTTATTGTCTTGATGCTAAAATTATCTGCATAGTTTACTTTCTCGGTTGTATTCTGACATTTTCACTGTTATGAGCTCCTCGACAAATTTTACAAACCAAGAGTTTAGTTTGCACAACGTTTGCCAATTTTTAATGGAAAAATGATTTTTCACCTTTTTCAAAGAAGATATTTATGTTGATAGTTTGGAGATGACATCTATTTCATGTATACCTGATGATTTTTTTTATGTGATTCTTTTGGAAGTCCACAAAGCATTGTTAACTACTATAGTCTCGTATAATTCATCAACTTCATTGGGAGACTTCAATGTGATAGACCCATTTGAAGCTACATCAACTAATGTACGAAATGTTGGGTTCAATCCGGTGTTATAATACTGAACTTGCAACGATTTCTTAATACCAATGTTAGGACACTTTTAGATTATGTCCTTGAAGTTTTCCTAGGCTTCATAAAAACTCTCTAAATCGGCCAACTAAAATATGGAGATCTCTTGCTTTAATTTAGTTACCTTCATTGGTGGAAAAGTACTTTGAGACAAACTTATGTATGCCTTCATTCCAGTTTCTAATGCTTCTCCCTGGCAGAGAATCCAATCATTCTCTTTCTCTATCACGAAGTGAATGGAGGGAGTAACTTAGCTTGATTGCCTCTTCGGACACGCACCATGAAAATTATAATTTTGGTAAATGTCCAAGAAGCGTTGTAAGATTTTGTGCTTCCAATTGATTGATTTTCCGGGCTCAGTTAATTCATCCAATTGACAACCACAATCTACAAACCCAAAACCGCCAACCAATCTCCACAATCGGTTGCTCTTCGTGTTGCCCACAAAGGGCAAGG
>CAIGRS010184845.1:0-15132 GCA_903798395.1 Fraxinus floribunda | reverse complement strand
TAAAGCGCAGATTAGGGAATTGTTTTATATGACATTGTATACTTGGTTCAGTACTGAGGCTATTGGGCATATAGATGGGCTGCCTAATTTCATGTCATTATTTTCTGACTTAAAATGATTATGCACTCCTCGTGTATTTTGCATTGATTAATAAAATTTTGATTACCATTCAAAAAAAAAAAAAAGTAATATTCACAAATAAATCTGTATCAATCCATGACACAAACAAATTATATTTTCTTCACTTTCAAAAGGGAAGTATGCATTAAAATCAATTAAATACAGAAAGAATATAGAATAGAAAAATTACCATATACTTTTCGTAAGCCATTCCTACAAGTTTTTCTAGAGCGCACTGTTCGAACAGGCTGTGACAGAATGAAGTGTTTGGGTTATTGACAAGAAGCATAAATGGGCGAATAAAGATCACAATAAAAGCTACATGTCTGAAAATAAAGTACAAATTTCTTACTTTTCTTGAAGCTCTTTAGCCTCAGAAGCTGAAGTTAGCAGTTTGCAAAGCAAACTTTTCTTCCTTGAAACCTATTCATCAACTAAAAAATGAGAAAGGCTCCTGACATGAATAACACACTTCACTGCAATCTAGAAGCCTCACTATATAAAAAGCAAGAATATCCTAACACATGCAAAATCTGAGGATCGATTCAAATTCCTGATCTAAACGTATTTTCAGATTCAACGTTGACCGGAAGAACAAAAAGAGAATAGTGGGATAGACAATTGCTAAGTCTAAGAAATGTCACACATAAATTACAATCTCATCAAAATCAAGTTTCCAGGGGTAAACCATTGATAGATTGGAAAACTAATAATTGCATGCTCCATTGGTATTCTACTCCATAAATGACAAAAAAAATAAAATCACAGCATCATGATTGATGATCTAAGCTGGATATGAAACTTTCAGCACCCTTGCATAAGAAGAGAATAGACCCTCTTTTTCTTTTTCCTTTTCTGTTCTTTTCTTTTTCTATCTTTTTTTCCTTTGAATTGAGAGCAATACTGTAAAGGAAGAGAAGGGGCTACAATCAGATCTTACCTCCTCTTGATACTTCTCATCTAATCTACTAAGATCTCCACTGATTTCTTCATCTCCAGTCTGTGCCAAATCAGGCTGATCAAAAGGGCATAGGCAATCACAAGAACGCAGAGAACTCGATAAGGCTGTGAAAATATAACTTAATTGTACAATCCTGTTTGCATATTGAAAGAAAAAACAAACGTACCACTAAATCTGGGTAAAGCCCAATGCTGTGAATTTCCACAAGAAGTCTTTCATTTATCGACATCTTATTGTACTGATATTCGGAATATTCTACGCCAGGAATCATCTGGTCTGGAAGTAAACCATTTTGCAAATGATTGTAGATTGGAAGAATTCCAGGGTCTGGAATAGAAGTGACATTATGATCTGGCATCATGTGGTCCAGTTCATAGAAGAGTTCTCCATCAGCATTTATCCTGTAACCATTAGAAGCGGAATATCTGGAAATATCACGATTTTGTGACCTCGGTGAGCAGAAAGCATCTGTCTCCATATCTTTTTCCATTTCAAAATGAGATCCATATACATCAAATCGGGGGTCTTCATTTCTGCTGCAGCAAAGCTCTTGATTTCCTTCTTCAGGGATTAAAGCTGCAATCAGTGTCTGATAAAGAGAGATCTCCTTTGGTGCACAAGCCCCTGGAGCTAAATGTTCTGGGCTAAGTTCAACACCTTTTGTTTCACTTTCTTCTCTCCTAGGGTCATTCATCCCAAATCCGTTATGTATTGAAGCAGAACCCTCTGCATCGAGAGGCACTAGGGCTGGTGTGTCCACAGTGGAACCAAGATTAACCTAGTAGGCAAAGGAAGAGAATAAATGAATTCATGATCAACCTGTGAAACAAATTTTTAGCTGCAAGGAAGATGCCATCAACTAATACTCAGCAATGGAGCAGATATGACGTGTCTGGAATTACTCTATTAATTAAAAATAAACAGATCTGCAAAAAAAAAAAAAAAGGAACAGCAGACCGTAGATTAATGAGTAAGTTCAGAACCAAAAAATACTTCATACGGCAGACATCAAAAATATAATGTTCTCCAAATAATATATGGCATATAGTATGTTAGTCAACAATAGAACCAAACAATATAGCCCTTGTTTGAGCCATATTTNAAAAAAAAAAAAAAAAAGGAACAGCAGACCGTAGATTAATGAGCAAGTTCAGAACCAAAAAATACTTCATACGGCAGACATCAAAAATATAATGTTCTCCAAATAATATATGGCATATAGTATGTTAGTCAACAATAGAACCAAACAATATAGCCCTTGTTTGAGCCATATTTTGAGAAGAAAAATGCATTTGTGAATAGTGATTTTTGGAGAATGTGTGGTTAAAACATGAAGAAAACTTTTCGATTTACATGTAATATTATTTTATTGGAGAATGTGTGGTTGAAAAAATGAATTTTTGATAAAATGGGGCTCAACAAGGGCAGAATCATTGTCCCCTTTTCTTTGAAAAAGCTCTCATCAGTGAATACCAATGAGTTGAGTAACTTTTTCTTTTCCTTTTCCTTTTAACACATAAACATAAATTTAATCAATAAGTCTTTATATTAAAAAAAGGGATAGTTCAATTGTTGAAAAAAGAAAGTAGCTGTGGGTTAGAGTTCATTACTCAAAATGTAAAGGGGGGGAACTCTCAACTCTCTTAAAATTCTTTTATTTTCAGGAATCTATACGAAGAAAAAGTAACATGAAGGTTCGCTCCCAATTAAAGGAGAGAGGGGAAGGGAGTAAAAAGTGATCATATTCACCCCAAACATGAAAGCCATGTTTGTGAAATTTCTTCTCCCATAAAAAAAAAAAAAGTGGGCAAAAAATATATATACATATTGAAAGAACTATTTCTCAGGTTTGCCTTTACAATTTAGGTTGTAAATGATAAATTAAGCTAAGCTGGTTACAATCTCAAAGCATATGATATAGCACAACAATAATATTCACAAAAAAATTAACTCCATTCCTCAACGAACTCGTTATATTCTAAATTTCCAACTAAAAAAAAATATCCAACAGATTAAGGATGAGATTGGCTGCTTCTCCATTTCACAATAATTTCTCCAGATAATCTTCTGTAAGATGACAGAATTCTACCTTTATTTCTCTTAAACCGTCGTGATAAAATTGCTAAAAGAATCCCGTGTGTAGTATGAGTGGTCTTTCAATTAGAATTCCGCAGTAGCTAATAGCCATGCCATTAACAGGAATATGCTAAAATGTTCATGATGCAAAATAACATGCATCCGAGTTCTGTTTCGGGGCAAAGTAAATGAGTATTGATACAGTTATTCTAGTCGCTGACATACAAGTCCATTTTAATATCAGGGGAACTTACAGAGGCTATGGCAGTTGTGACACGGTAAATATTGGTTTTGGCATCTAACATAATCAGCAGGTGTTACATACACGGTGATGAACTAATTGTCTAAGCATGCTTCAACAAGGTTGGGCCTGATTTGAACAAATGGCAGTTGTTGCTCAATAAAGTTCAGCAGGTAACAAGAGAGACTATTGTACTTGATAAAGGATTTCTCCATCTGATTCTTAGATATATTAACAAAACATAAATCAAGTAGGTAAGGCAAGTGACAACGTTTGATTACTACACATCAGGAGTTCAGAAGAGTCAATTCTTGCTGGATCAGAGCTCGGTATTCTTCAAATATAATATATGTACCTGGTCTTTCAGATATGTAACGTCTGTATCAAATATGAGACGATAAAGAGGTTCCATCTTCCTCCAGAACGGGCTAGAAATGGCATGTGCTGCATTCATAAACAAAGAATTGATGCCACAAGAAGAAGATATTCTAACAAATTAAGAAACAACAGTTTCTAATCGAAATTAATACCAGTATTTGTAACAGCATTTGCAGCAGCCAACAGCTCTTCATGCCCATCACCTGAACCAACTACAAAATTGAAATTAAAAAAGAAAAAACAGTAATTGACAAATACAGTTAATCCTGTTATAAGATAACAAAATTAAATATTTAGACTAAGCCCTTGTTTGAGCCCCCATTATTTGGTAAAAATAGATTTTGGAATAGTGTTTTTTTTTTTTTTTGGAGTGTGTGGATGAAAAGTAGGAAAAAGTTTTAGGTATACGTGAAAAATTATTTTATTAAAAGAGAATGTGTGGTTAAAAATGTATTATTGAAAAATGGGCTCAAACAAGGGCTAAAAGTTAAAAAAATAATTACCAAGAAAATCAGGCGATGTATTAGTTGCATTGTGCTTTTGACGTGTATAAGGCTTCCTGTCAGAGGGCTTTCGCGTAGGTGGTCTACCTGCCCTGCTGAAAAAATTGTTCACCAAGTTATAAGAAATTCTCAAACCAATGAACCTGTCGGCTCTCGCTAAATAGGAGCAAATGCAAAAAGGGAGGAAATGAAAAGGAAAAAAAATGGAATTATATTGAACCTTTCATTCTTTTCAAAACCAAATCTTGAACTTCTTATTTGTTTTGTTGTTCCAACATTTCCACGTTTTTCAACTGTTAAATTCATGAGGGACCTGGTGGAAGTAAAGCCACGGCCACTCCTCCCTTGCCGTCGGACACCGTCTCCATGGTCTTCCCCACTAGCTGCCTTATTTTTTCTAGGTGGTAGCAGAAGGGTTGACATTTTTTGGACATTCTGTCCACCTTTTTCATCCATCTCATCAAACTTCTTGTTTTTGTCTCTAGGCTTATTAGCTTCAGCAGCTCCTGATTCCTCACTTTCAGAAAATGCAGCTGAAGAGAAGTTATCACTTTTTAGTTTAAGTTGCCGTGGAGAATGGCCAGGCATGCGTCTTTCATTCACCCTCACATCAGACATCGTATCGATGGTAAGGGTCTCATCATTGCTGGGGACGTCAGGAACAAAATTAGTTCTTCTTGCTGTTCGAGACATCTTCTGTGGTCTTTGGACCCAGTTAGCAACAGGAGGTGAAGAAGACCGCATTGAAGATGTGCGTTTACGGTTATTAGCCCCAACGGCACCAGGTAGCTTGCTTGTACAGTTAGAAGGCTCCCAATCATTACATGTCGTAGCCCGTTGCACCACTTGAGACAGCTTGGATACACCACCTCCGGAACCCGAACGTGGAGCCCGAGCATTTGCGTTCAACTTTGAGCTTGAGGTAGGGGTGTCTGAACTGAAATCTTCATGGGTATTGGCCCTGGTTCATGGGATCAAAAGAAATAAACGGTTATCTAACATGAGAGGTGGATATCAATATCTTGGAAAAGAAAATCCCAAAAGGAATCACACGGAATTCATAATACCAAGAATACAATGGAACCCCCTCCCCACACACAGTAACAATCCGATTGCAAGGGTAATATCGAAAAGATGAAAAATGCATAAATCTGTGGAACCGTGCAATCAACAAATTTTTTTTTTTGAAGTAATTAAGAAAAAATGAGATAATAATTTCCATACTTGTTAACAGCTTTGAGATTCACCCTTTCTTTCTCTGGAGCAGTTGGACGCTCTCTCCTCTCATGAAGGGGGCTGTTGTCCTGCTCAGCCCTAGTGATTGGACGTGTGCCTAAGCCAGCTTGCTGCAAGGCGGCTTCAGCTTTTCCAACTCCTGCACTCCCATTGGCAATCCCAGGTCTGCATCAAGATTATTATGAATGGAAAATGATAGTGTGCTCACTTGGATAAAAAATGAGAATTGAACTAATCAATATAAAGAAAAATAAAATTAAAAATATAACAAAACAACAGAACTTTTAACTGGTTCCCCTGCAGCTACTAATTCCAATAGGAAAGATAGTTGCCTCCAATAAGGAGTTTTTACAAAAAAACAAAAACCATTTGTACTGAAGATAGGACAACAGTAGAGGCTGTAAAGTTTCTCATTATTACTATCAGTCTTATCATTTACTGATTCCCAGGAAGAATTTCAGGGCAATTGATAGTTAGAACATGAATTTAGAGTGTAGGTCAATGGACCACAAGCAGATAGAAGGTTAAGCAAAATCTCGAAGTAACTTTCGAAACCAAAAGTGCTTTACATTTAATTATTCATGAGCATAAGTCACATAACCCATTCTCTGAAGTCACAGGTAGTGGCACTGCAAACAGAAAATCCAGTCCACATACTATGCCCTTGTTTGAGCCTCATTTTGGGGAAAAATGCATTTTAAAATAGTGATTTTGGAAGAATGTGTGGTTAAAAAAGAAGGAAAAGTTTTCGATTTATGTGTAAAATTATTTTATTGAAGAATGCGTGGTTGAAAATGAGTTTTGAAAAAATAAATATTTGACGAAAATGGGGCTCAAACAAGGGCTATATTAAAATCAGCATTCTACACAGGGCAGCGTCTAGAAACTCCAAAACTGGCATGAGATTAGATACTCTAGGTGAAACAACAAAATAAGACATAAAAAATCATGTTTAGTCGAAACAATTAACCTGTCACATTCTAAAAGAGTAAAATGCTAATACCACAATTGCTAAAACCAAACTTCACCACATATCATTTCTACCATCGAAGCCTCTAGTTGTAATTCTACCTCAAGAACGTGAATAAAAACAAGGATGAACCATCAACAGTTCAGAACAGAAAAGCCGCCGACTTTTAGCATTTTCGTTATATGCGTTAAAATATATTAAGTACACAGACCATCAAAGATGGAATCAATGAAATTAAAAAAATAAAACAACTTTGAAGCGTGAGCAATATAGTTGTGTAACCTATTTCTTTTCTGTAAAACTATAGAATTAAAAAATAGTAGACTACATTATTGTATCTTGTAATCATCCAAAGGACCAATAAAATTGAAATAGTAAAGCTCATAATGGCAGTTATAATATCAATAAGACTCTTGGCAAAATGAATCCAATCTCGGTTTACAACCCTTCATTTCAAAAAGTTTCTCCTTGTTCTGTTTCGTAAAAGTAAATTGCTAAAATAGGAATTTCTCATTGATTAAATGACACTAAACAAGTTCATATCAACATATAGCACATGTCTTGCCAAGCATAAAAATCACAAAGTAGTAAGTCTATTTATAAATAAATAAGAAAGTTTCAAATGATTTTATTTATTTTTTGTTGGCTAGAGTTGGAAATATGCAAATTAAAAGTTACCCCTCCCTACAGTCAAAATAAGTAACTTGTAAGAAAAACATAACCTATTCAAAAATCTACTTGAGAAGCCTATAAAATAAGCAACTTTAAGCTTAGCAAAACTCGCTGTATAAACCACTCACCACAGACAGATGCCTGACCTGTAACAGTTTGAGAAGCAATACCTGAAACTATAGGAATCATTCATCCTCGAACGGGCATCAGGAGGAAGTCGTGACTGCATTACTTGCTTAGACTCCCTGTAGCTATCAGCAGGTTTCACTACAGTTGAACCTGCAGTTGCGTCTGTCTTTATTCCAGTACGCTTTTTCTTCATCTTTGATTTCTCCCAACCATCGACGGTAAGGGAAGATGTTCGATCCTCACCATTAATCACAGAGCTGTTAGGAAATCTTAATATCTCCCTATCCTTGTCCATAACTCCAGTTGGCCTTGAAGGGGCATTTGCCTGTACATCCATCTAAATCAATCAAAACTCATACATCAATCCTACTTGAGAGAAGTTGAAACTCGTTTCAAGTATCAATCAATAATGAAGAAAAACTAATAGAGAATGCAAGGGCAAGTTTAGCAGGAGATTAATTTCAAACAGAATGAGAATCCTCAAAATGGACCAAAAGGTAATCAACCTAGATTACATATAAATAAAAAAAGAAATCGTAAACAAAAAGAGAGCCTAGAAAAACACCTTGAACCCTAATGCTTATCTTTATTTAGATACTCACTTACGAACAAGAAAAATAGCAGAAAATTATTATCACATAAAATTAAGACTAAAAATAAATTATTACAACCCTATAATACAAGAAATCAGACAAAAAGGGGAGAGCTTAGCTAATGAAGAGAACATTATAATTCAACCTTCCATAATCATTACAATATAATTAAGCATAAAAATATATGCAGACAGAACTTGGCAACAATAGCATAAGACCACCACGTCTATTCTGTATAAAGAGAATATTTTCAGAATACGAATTAAGAAAGAAACCCAAAATACCTTTGGGTCTACCATAGAAGTTCGTGTACGCTTGTTTGGAATGGCATTTTTTGTCCTTTCTTCTGATCTTTGTTGCTCCAGTTCAAAACTACTCATATTGGCATGACTCTGTGATCCCATTTTACTGATGCTCACCCCTGAACCTGACCGATCAGTTGGTAACAAGGCATTGGATCGGTCATTTGATAAGGTATCCAGTCGAGACCTCTTCCTTGATGCAATGGTTGGGAAACATTTGTTGATTACAGATAAACAATCATTGAATATCTTTACACGTTCCCTGATATGTGTTGTAAGTTCAGAAATATCCTTATCCCTCATAAAACTTCATATGAAGGAGAAGGGAATAAATAAGAAAAAAAAAAGTCAACAGTAACTACCTAGCTTTAGTACTGCCTTCCCGCACACCAGCCTTGAGTCGTCTGAGATCATCTGATGAGGGAGAAGGCAGCGGTTTGCTTTTCGAAGATCCAGGTAGAGAATCTTCTAGTGGGATGCCGACAGCAGCAGTTGCAATTTTCTTAAATGCCACAGGTCGATTCAACTTATGGTCCACAACCATCGTCTTTGGATCAAAACGCACGCATTGAAAAAAATTTGTTACATCTCCTTGTGTTACAGAAGAACTGCTTCTTGTCATGTTTGGAAGACTTGATAAGATTTGATTCTCCATGTTCTCGCGGAAGCTACCCGATCTGTCCAGAGAAGCAGTACTGTAGGATCCACGATGCCCGGATGAGTATAGCGGCCTATCAGGGCTACTAGAAGATAGATCAAATTTGCTAGATGCTGACATTGCATCAATGTCCACACGCACTCTGTGTTAGAAAACCGGTTAACACAGTTGTGCATGGCAATATCGTAATATTACGATCTATGGCACATTAAACCCACAGCTCAAACTATTAACTGTAACAGCAGAATATAATATGCCTGCAACACAAAAAAAAAAAAAAAATTGGAGGTCAATGTGAACCCAAACTCAAACAAATCAGATGTTATTCAAATGTGAAAAATCAATGAATTCTAGCAAAAAAAGAGCAACAGAAGGCCATTCAAGCAACTTAAAAGAGTTTCGCAAATGTGCATATCCCTGTTTGAATTTCCAGAAGAAAAAACGCCTTGCGAAGAATAAATAATGTTTTGCTCAATTTTTTCTCTTGATCTCAGCTCATGCAGATATTTCACAAAAATTAGTAAAAACATTCAAATGACTGTCTGCCTAGATGTTATTCAGTTACCATTTCAAGAACTTATACAAATAAAACGGAAAGAAAGAAGTAAATGAACTATTCCCCCATAAATTCATTGTGTCTGTGTCTAAATGCTATTCAGTCCACACATATCACTATAACAAGAAAAGGTGGAAGTTAATGAACTATTCAAACTGCCAAGTCGACTTTATCTTTCTACACAGATAGCTTCCACCATCCCATGGCAAAACGGAATCTTTCCATACATAACAATTAAATATTGCTATCAATAACTGCAAGCTCGTGTTACTGAGTAAATAATATTAAAAGAAAAAAAAATTAGATGTCCAAGCTCCCAAGTTCTAAGCTGGCATTTATGATTCCACTTTAGCTAATAATGCTTCTGTCTGTAACTAATTATAAATCACACAACTTTCCGACTCCTTTCACGACTAAATTTTGCTTCTCTAAAAGTAGGTCATACAAAGTGCAGTAAATACCCAATGCTCGTATTCAAAACTCAAGTGAACTTCATAACGCACTACCTAAAGATTCAAATCATGGTTAATGATTACAATCATCAGATAAATTCCAAAAAAAACACACACACACACACACAGTTGAGAAAGAAAAAGTTGTCTGAAAACTTTAAAATTTATAATAACTAGGAAAAAAAAAACTAGTGATCCGAAAATCCAATGGGTCGAAAACTCTGCTATGATCAATATACCATCGGGGAAAAAAAATCCAACAGCTAAGGATTAATTATAATTAGGGTTTCGAAAATAAGTTCTGATAATATCGATAACTTTATAATCAACCATACACATATCAAGAATTCAACACGCTAAAAATTAAACGAAGCATTTCGGGCTTAAGATTGTGACAAAAAATAATTTAAAAAAGAAAATACCCGATATAGAAAATCAACGGAAAACAGCGAGCCGTCGATCGGCGGAGGAGAGGTCGGTCGATAAATTGAACGAGAGAATTTTGTTTTCTTTATTACACCGATTTTGGCCCGATTTTAAGCCCGGGTGAACAATGGTAATAATGTAGTAGCAGGATTGCTAGAATCTCAATGGACCGGAAGGAAGAAAGCTGTCAGAATTGTTGATTCTAAACGGACCGGGCCGGATGCGGGCTTGATGTTAGCTTGGGCTGCCCAAATACTGTATTATAAGGCGGTGGTTTTCTCTAATGTAAAAAGGCGAACGTGTCCAAAAAACACATGGTCACCTTAACTTATTTTGTAAGTAAACTAATTTTTAGGTAAATTTCACGATATAATCAAAATAAGATAACATATTTTCAACGGTGATGATCGAAGATCATACTATTGAATACAAATAAGAAGTGTACGTATTAAAGTGAACCAACAAATTCAGTGCAAAAGTACATTAATTGAGGTACAAGCTTTGATGATCTATGATCATTAATACAAAATAATTTATCTTAAGATATGCTTCCGTACATACGCGTAAATTTTTTAAGCTACTATCTATCACCCTTTTTACATGTTCTATAGAATTTGAGTTATTTTCTGTCTAGATTACTTACATATAGAGTAGGTCGTGTTAAATTTGAATAATTGTCCCTATGCTAACTCATTCTATTGAGAAATCGTTTTGCTTGCATAACCAAAAATATCTTTACAAACGAATATGTTTACATATTAATTTCACGTAGTGCAAGACACGTGGCTTCTTTGGTGAGTTTACCTCTCATTTTACCACTCAACAGGTTATAAAACTTTTCCTTAACCCTTAAATTATAAATGAAAATAAATAATTTGATTCCCAATACATAAACTTATGACATGGCTGGAATGTTCATCCCACCCTCTAGTTCAATCTAATACTGAATACAAAACAAAATTACCGGAGAGATCCTACCACCATTCATTTCATTTCTATACACATCACACTAAAGAGATGCCTAACAGTGATTCATACTTGCACAAGGAACTGTGACTAGTTTCATACTATTGCATCTGTCTTCAATATATACTGACAATCAAGAGCCTGTTGCTGTACACTATATGAAACTTGACTCTTCGCAGTAACAGAAAAGCGTTCTCCTTATACTCTAAGCAATGCAACTATGCGTTTTGTAATAAGGCTAGTGATGATGTTAATCATGTCATCCTCCACTCGTGAATGGCAGATCGTAACCCGTGATTTGGAGTTAGCATCTTGTGTTGTAATCTTTGCTTTGTCACTGGAGATGTGTTATGCCGGTCGAGCCATGCCTTTATTGCTTCATGCTCATATGTAAAACCATCAGCTGCTATGTATGGGTTGTCCATAACTTCCTGCATTGACATTGCATTATGAATCAGACGCAGAATTAGATGCGTGAACAAACAGATAATCTAAAAATCAGCTCATGCAAATGATTTCGAGCTTTTCACCTGAAGGATCGGGCAATAGTAGTGGCTAGGTGCATGAATTTGTTCTTTCAATGCCTGAATACTTGAATCTGCAAATTTAGCAAGTCTATTCAAAGCTGGCAAAACTTCAGATTCAAGATCTGGCCGTTCTCTGCATCTAAGTTTACAGCAGCTCAACGCAATCTTTGCTAATTCTTCTGCCTCAGCCAATGGCCAATCTGTAACTGACGTATCGAGCATATCTGATAAGGCACCGCTGCTTAAAGCATTTTCGAATTTCAGTATAAGCCCATCAGGACGACTAGCAGCCAATAACTGGAGAGTTAGTATTCCAAAAGAATACAAATCAGATTTTGGCCGGAGAGTTCCAGTTCTTTGATACTCAGGATCCATATAGTATAAGGTGCCAGCAATAATGGATTCCTTATATTCTGTAATGTTGTCAGGCACAACATCGTAAATCATTTTTGCCAGGCCCACATCTCCAATTTTGCTTACATAATGTTTGTCTAGCAATATATTTCCAGGTTTTATATCCCGGTGAACAATAGGCTCTGGCTTTGAGTAATGTAGAAATGCAAGTCCACATGCTATTTCAAAAGCTACCCGGAACCTGACAAACCATGGAAGAGGAGGTCTGCCGTTTCTGCAAAACATATGGTCATCCAAGCTTCCGTTCTCCATATACTCATAAACAAGGCAACCATTATCTGGGCAGGCTCCAAGCAGTAAAACGATGTGAGGATGGCGGAAATGGCTAAGAACTTCAATCTACACAGTTCATAATGAATGTTACCAACACTAGAAATCTTGTAGGCTTTAGCAATTGTTGTAATCGCAATAAATTGGGTATCAAACATACTGACAATGGAGTAGGCATATGGATGAGAAAAATAAATATCATGCAAAAAAGACCAATAAAATATTTTTCTATTTTCATACCAAGTGCTCTAACATGCTAGAACCTACTAATTCATCAACTTTAAACTTCGGCTATAGCTTCTGCAAACAAAGTAATACCCAGCAAAAACAGGATACATATGTCCTCTCCCCAGTGCCCGAAGCTTTGAGCCACTATGGCTATCTGAGGTTTGGATGTTGAAAAATGGTCGAGTAAATTAATGATCTCACATGGACCAGAAGAAGCAAGTAAAGACATTTGAGTCAACTTCTACGGGGAAGAACCATGGAAAGGAAAAATCACATAAGAGTAAGCTGGGAAAAAATGGAAAAGCCAAGGGAAATCTCGGAAGCCGGCAGCCACACATTTGTGAGTGTGCTTGTCCATGCATATATGCACATGTTGTGCAGGTGAATAGGTGCATAAGGGCATCTACGCCCGTCTTCAATTTGCAATTTTTCATGAAAATATAGTAGGGGTACTTGCTATTGAATTTAAAACTTGTACAATCTGTCTTGGTACAGATGGCAAAAAAGTCCCATATTCTGACTGAAAGACTCAAATGCACGTGCACAACTTAGAAGAGGAATAAACAGTAACAAGTCAAACCTCTCTCATAAATTCCTCTTTCCTGTCACATGCATCAGGCCGAAGAGCTTTAATAGCGACCAGGGTGTGATCAAGTTTGCATTTGTATACTTTCCCATACGCTCCTTCACCAATCATTCTTGCCTCGGAGAAGAAATCAGTTGCAACCTCGATCTCATTTCTTGTGTACCTTCTATACCTACTGTCACTTGAGAAAAGTGCATCAGCAATTTTCTGCTTCTCCAATGACTCTTTCCTGGCTTTCAGTTCTGCCATCTCTCTTTTGTATGCCTCTTCAGCTAGCAATTTTCTTGCCATTACAACCTCCTCCTCAGCTTCCAAATGCTTCTTTCTCTCTTCAGAGGCAATTTTCCTTAAACTTTCTTCTCTTTCCTGTGCAGCATTGACTCTTCTTGCATCTTCATTCCATTCCGAAGAAAGCAAGTGAACCTGCACCATATAGCATCTACTTGTTATTCATGTAGGACTTATATTCTTTTTCATGTGCATAATTTTTACCCAGGCTTCATATAAACATTATTTTCCAAAAATATCAACATTAGCAAGAGATTATTATCTACTAGACAGAAGTCAATCATAAATCAACAGTTGAGGGGATGCCGCAAACTAATTGATCTCTCACCTTGCTCTGTGCATGGACAAGGCTTTCAAAAGCTTGACCGTACATGGTGATAGTACTTTCCAACTCCAGGCGCAATTGTTCGATTTCAGCCTGAATGAGTGATGCCAAAAAGATAAGTATATCCTCAATGTAAGAACTGACTTGTATCATTAGTATATACTGTTAACCTATTAAATCAAGAAACCAAAAGTTCTGCAAAGAAATATTGCTCTTGGAACTTGATATATTTTAGCACAAAATATGCATGGATGAGCAAAGCTACAAGTTAATTCACCTGCTCAGAGTATGTAGAAGATGAAGGACATCCCTTAATTGCCTGGATATCTGAGATACTATCATCCAATATTTGATGAGTTCCTCCTTGAGCAGCAGTGTAATACATAGAGGAGTATCCATGTATGTGTGCCTGGGCAATTAGGTGGCTAAGATCTGAGAGGCTGCTCAGATCTTTGGACTCTGTGGAGGAAGAAGAGAGACTGGAGTGTTGTTTACTAATAGCATGAGAATCATGTTCCCCCTCTGGTACAATGCAAAATGATAGCAGTCAAAGTTAAAAAGAAAACAGTTAATTGACCAAAAGATAAAATTTTCAACATACCAGTACTTAAAATTGGATTTTGTGAATTTGTAAAGAACTTATTTGTAGAAATCACATAAATGTTGCAACTATCAGGAGCGTGTTTGAGAACAGTTGATGGCACCACCACGTCCTTTTGTTTCCTGAAAAAAAAAAATCCAGTAAAAGTTGTGGCAGGCACCAATAAATATGTGCTAGCAAATCCAACGTACAAGAAATCACATTGCAATTAATGATTGCATGGGAAATAGTTAATTATGTGTTTAGAAAAATGAATATACATGACAGGTCGATGAACCAATAAGAATATGCCATATTCATTGGAATTGTCATCACCCACCAATTTAGAAACTACAGTTAGGATTTAAGTCATTCAATGCCTCAAGTTTTGATGAGATCTAGTTACTTTGATACTTTAGCCTTGCAAATCCTTTAACTTTCGGCTCATGAGCTAAATTATTATCTCATTTTTTTGAGATCATTTCCAATTTTATAACGAACTCCTGATTTTACTTTGTTTCGTAGTTTACTGTCAAGCGTTTTCCACAAAGTGAAATTACTGCAAGTGTACGGTGTCAAGTTTTGTAATATAGTGATGAAATGAAAAATGTTGAACCCACAAGGATTGATACTTAATTTCTATCGAGTATTATAATTTAGTTTCCACTTTATTTA
>CAIGRS010184826.1:0-11781 GCA_903798395.1 Fraxinus floribunda | reverse complement strand
ATATTATAATATTTATAAAATATAGGGGCCATGGACTTAATATTAATGGTTTAAGAAAATTTAAGAAGATCCCTCTGCCCAACATGCCTATGATCGAATTAGTAGGTGTCGATTCCTGCCTACAAAGATAATATGTCCAAGTTGCTTTCTCGCGTGAATTAATAATTATTAATTATTCAAGAACATCTTTCAAACGGAATTAAACAATTCACAGACCATGTAAAAAAAAATTATTTATTTCATTTAAATATGAATTCTTATTATTTTTCGTACTAATTTTAATTAAAAATCCGTAACATTGCCAGATGCTGCTGTTGGGAAGGCAGCAGCAGCAAAAGGTTCCACATGGTGTGTTCGGATTTAACATAAAATTTGTTGGAGTATTTGCCAGCAAAAGCCGACCATTTTGTTTATATATTAAATTTTCTTGAAAAAAATCCAAAATACAATCCAGACAATTGGGATATGTACATTAACATATAGAGTACAATATGATAGGAAAACTAATAAATTTAACTTTATAAAAATCCTAATAGATAATTTTTGAAATTTTGATTCAGCGAAACTATGCTGACAACTGCATTATACGAAGTTGTAAGATGAAGCTTTGTTCATCCTGTTTTCACTTTGTTGTCTTCTTTCTTACTATTTCGACTTGGAGGGATTATAGAACAATCTCCTTTAATCTTGTTCAATTTTAGTATGTGTTTGAGCCACATTATTTTGGAAGAATGTGTTCTATAATAATAAATTGATGGAGAATGTGTGGTTGAAAAAGAATGAAAAGTTATTGATGTGATGAAAAATATTATTTTATTGAAAATGAGTGATTGAAAATGAGAATGTATACCAAACAGGGGCTAAGTCTACTGTAAGGAGTTGTGTTACGAAAGTTTTTTGATAATCCGACGTGATAAAAAATTTTGGTGTATAATTTTTGCCTTCAAATTAATTATTCAAAAGTACGCACCGTTAGACAATTCATGCTTTATAAATGTGTTTTATTCATAAATGAAAAAAAATCAAGAGTTGATCAACATTGTCGATTTTGTCTAGTTGGATGATATTAACTATACACCGTTAGAATTATTCATATTACACCGTTATTTTTATTGATTGACAAAGATAACGGAGTACGTTAAATGAAATAAAAATAAAAGATTAATTGGTAACGTTGAATAAAGAAAAGTTGAGTACGATAAAACTTAGGGTCAACTATGTGTTTAACCCCTAAGGAGATGTTATGAATATTAGAGGTGTTACGTTACATCATAGGTTGTAAACATCAATCATGCCAAAGGCACTGAGAGTTTTTAGGAAAAAAAATTTAGTATTGCATTACTTGGATTATATGTACTAATGGAACATGCCCATATGGATATGCGGATTGTGTGCGTGTCTTTGTGTGAGACAGAAAGAGATGTTGGCCGAGGATCCAATGTTCTCCCTCTCATCTCTATTATTTATTTAGTCAAGACACCATAAATATATGTCACAAAGTTCAAATTTTGTAATGTCAATATTCAATAATTCAATTTTTGATACTTTATCCCCTTTTTTATTTTATTTTAGCAATTAATAAGATAATCGGCTAAAATTTAATAATTGAAATTGATATTTTAAAGTACAAAATTATTTATTTGCAGTCTTCAAATCGATTTGGCAAGACTTTTGTTTCTTGTAGAAGAACTTTTTGAGAAAACTATATTAATTGGTGTTAAGAGATTAATTTTTAAAAGATCTTTCTCTTTCGAAAGAGTTTTTAGAGGAAGTTACGTTGAGTTAGTTTATTCTAAAAACTCTTCTAATTAAAAGAAATGCTTTTACAAAATTAATTAATCGAATCTAAAAGCAATATTTGGATTTTAAAGCTCATTTTGACTTCTTAAAAATCATGTCAAACAGACCCTTAGGGCCTGTTCGATAGGGATTAAAATTGAAAAATTAGTCATTATTGTTGACTTTTATTAGATGAGTGGAACCCAATAACGGCCATATTTTCAATTTTAATTGAATTTTAATCCCTACCAAACGTGGCCTTAATAAGGTATGGGGACTATTAAACTCAAACGATCAATTCTATCTATATAAAACTCAAACAAGTATTCATAATTTAAGAATGACGTTTACAAACAAACAACCATCTTTTAAGGACATGTTATTGGTAAAATTTCATATCGAATAAAAATGAAAATATTAACGATGGGTTGAACTACATTTCTTTTCAAGAATGACATTTTAAGAAGGAATTTTAATTCATACACTAGTTAACCCATTATGCCTATGTTTGAGCCTCATTTTTTTTTTTTCTTTTTTGATTGAAATTAGTTTTGTAATAGTGATTTTTTTGATGTGTGATTAAAAAAAAAATTAATTTACGTGTAAAATAGTTTATCGTGGAAGTGTGTGAATGAAAATAAGTTTGGAAAAATTAATTCTTGGATAATGGGGATCAAACGGGGCAATATATTTTTTCTTCCTTTTGAAAGTGTGAATAAAAACCCCAATAATCTTGACTGCTTTCTCTAACAAAAATCTTCTCTTCCTGGCTATCTCAAGTCTCCCTCTTTCCTTCTCTCTCTAATAGTTTCAAAATTTTCTTCATGTTCTTGGAAATCAATCAGTATTACTACTATTCAATGTCAAATAAAGAATTTCTTCTCATCAAAGAAGAAGATAAAGAGATCAAGCTGGAGAATTCATCGCAACCTAAGCTGGAAATTCAAGATTCTTGCCAAGTAAATGATACAGAACATGGAAAAGAAGAAGATTGTGAGGCCTCAATTTCTTCATTAAGAGAAGAATCAGAAAATCCATGTTTAAAGCAATTCCAAGTAGCAGAATCTGATGATGGATTCAAAACTCCGACATCTTTGGATCACAAAATCCCAGTGATCGACCAGTGCCCACCAGCACCCAAGAAAACCAGGCCACAGCCCTCCACTTCAACAAAAAGAAAAGCATCCCCAAGAGCCCTCCAATTTGATTATTCGACAGAAGTTGAATCAATGTTTCTTGCAATTTCCCACGACGACGACAACGATGTAGACCAGAAAATGAAGAAAACTCGACGAGACGATGAAGATTGATGGATTGTTTCTTAACTTAGACTATAGAGTCTGCACACCGTTAAAATAATAATAAATAAAATTCTAAATTCTTATCTGTTGAATTGTTTAGTTCTGTACCTTATATGGTTAAGGGATTTACTGTAAATAATGAACATTTTCTTGTATTGCTAATGGTGTTCTTGAATAGACAATACGATACATAAATTACATTCACACACACTGACAAACAGATATTTTATACTGACGTATGTTGGAAAAATTATTTCACTTTCAGTTATTTGGTAGTTATATCTTGTTGATTCTTTTCGGTGGTGGATTGGTCAAACAATTTATGACATTTTGAAAAGTTAAAGTCGAAAAAGATCGGACGTTGGACTTCCAAGTTGATTTTGTATTCAAGGCGATGTTGCAAAATGAAAACAGACATTTTTCTTTGTTCTTCCTCTGAAAAAACAATTAGCATAGGATACCAAGTTAAGAATTGACAATATGGATTATTACATGTGTGGTTTTGTTAAGTGCTTCGTGTGAAATATGATTACTCTTTGATTGAGATTGAGGGGGAAAAAAATACATTTACGTGGAGAAGAGTTGAAAATTGTTCATTTTCTGGGTTAATTGTCAAACTTGGTACGTATATTAGTGGGAATCATTAGCCTATTCTTTCAAACTAGGAATCCTATGGAGAACTTTCGGAGCTGATAATAGAATATTATTATGTTAATGTTAAGATTAATCCATTTCTTTGTTTTATATATTCTGTTGTCTATAGTTCTGATACGACACTGTGTGCTGGATGAAGAAACTACGTTTTACTTTCATGTTCTTTTTTAACAAGTATGTGTATTTTGTGAGTTGTTTTCTACAGAAAATTTTCTTGACACCAATGTGTAATTAGAAAAATACTTCAACAATTAAGAGAATATGAGCGTTCACGTTCACAAAAATCTCTTGATACCAATGTGCGTAACTCAAAAAATACTTCCGAGGATGGATAGAATGAGTGTTCACCTGAAAAGTATTCCCCCACGTTAGTAGAGGATGTTCTCTATGCTAAACCCAATTGATATGGTAACATAACAAAATTGGCTTGTTTCTGCGAGTGTTTGAGAAATATTTAGTGGGATAATCGTATCTGCACACGTGATATGATTGTTCACTCAAAGTAAGACCGTACACTCACAATCACGACACTTCGAACGTTGAATCACTCAAGTGGCGATACCTCGAACGTCAAGTGGGTCCGTCTGTCCATCTGTCCATCCACTCTCTCTCTCTTTTATCCACCCAGAATTTGAGGTGTTGTGATTTGAGTGAACAATCCTACCACGTGTGCATATAAGACCGTTCCACTAAAAAATTTCTCATGTGTTCGTGTATCACTAGGGTGGAAGTTATTTCAAGTTTTTTTTTCAACGGTCGGACATCACATGACTGATTCATTCTGACCAATTGCCAATTTTATTTTACTTTTATTTTTATCTTGCCTCCCTCAATCCATTCAATTGGATAATCAAACTATTGTATACTCCTTTTCCGCGATGGACCTCGAGCATACAAAAATTCAAGGATTCGAATTAACTCAACTTGTTCACATTGGTTATTCATATTATTCTTCAGTACAATTTTTACTCTATCAAACATGTCAAAAATATGATTAATTAGATAGAAAAAGGGAAAGTAATGGTTAAGATTTTCACTTTTAATTTTGGATTGTCCATTTCTTATGTCCAAAGTTAATGGTTTATATTTATATCCTTGTTTTCCTCTCTTCCACTTCTCTCTTTCCACTCCCTTTCCAAGAAAAGAAACAATAATAAGTGAATTCCATGAATGCTTAAAGATTTACCCAACGAAAAACTAAAAAAATTTCCAGTTATGGAAACAAATTCACAACGTACGTAAATTTTAATCCATTTATTTCCATTTTTATGATTCATTTCAATGAGTAGTTTAAGCAATTCTACAACAATGGAGCGTAGAACGCTTACCATGAACTGGGACGGTTTGGGAGAAGACGATGATGAATGCTTCTTTGAATCTCGTGAAAGAATGTCATCGGCTGTTCCTCTCGATTTGGCAGCCTTGTCGGGATCGGAGGAGGACGAAGAATTTGAGGATAGCCGAATGTCCTTTGCTTCCGCTATCTCCGCAGCCTCCATTAAAAGAATTGGCAGCTTTGAGCTTGAGGAGGTAGCACCTACGAGCTCTTCATCTGTATTAGGAGGATACGACATGTGGATGGCAGAACCAGGGGACATTAAGGAGCGCCGCAAGAAGCTGTTTCAAGGTATTATTCGAGTTCCATTTTAAAATGTCAACTATTAATTCAAACCTTACATGATGTGTTATTATACTAATATTTAAATGACGTGGAATTTTACCTTGACAGGTATTGGATTGAACAGCAATAAGGATTTTCTAAGGGTCACTACTGCCAAATTTGTTCGAGGAATTTCAATCAAGACTGATGTTCCTCCTCCCCAAGCTCCTAAATCAAAGGAAGATTCTTCTCCCCCGGAAGAACCAAAAAAAGACAAGCCCGAGGCTGAGGCTGAGGCTTCACCAGAAGCGCCAATTGTGCTCTTCAGGTCGAGATCAGATGGTGATATAGAGAGCTTTTCTGTGAAAACGAAAAAGAGAAAAGAAGAACTAATAGGTCCTGTATCAAAACAGCGTTTAACTAGAACATCATCGGGACAAATCGCACATAACACAGGTATTTGTCACTATGCATGTTCAGTTCAAATATCGAAGCCTAAAAGGGCTAGAACCAAATCAGCCATGCCTAGTGAGGTGTTAGAATCTTTATTGTCACCTGGTGCTTTTGATTCATTCTTCCTGATAAAGAATTTGGACACTGGAAAGGAGTTTATTGTGAAAGAATCCAATGAAAAGGGAATGTGGAATAAGCTCAATGATGTTCAAACCGGGAAACAACTTACAATGGAGGAATTCGAGAAATCTGTTGGATACTCACAGTTTGTGAAGGAAGTGATGGCTCGTGCTGATTCCTCGAGGAGTCTTGACGATGCCAAGAAGGTAAATTTTAATTCGTATCTAATTAAGAGTTTCAGGAATAGCAAAAGAATGGGTGCCTCTTTCTTGAAGAACATCATGGGAGTCGCAAATACCATGAATGGAAAAGTTGTAGATAAGGAAGGAGTGTTTTCACAATCTTCACCGGTAGAACAGGGAGCTAACAAAACTTCGTCTCAATGGATCAAAGCACACCAATATGGGAAATCCTACAAAGAATTTTCGGCTTTGCACATGTCTCAAGAAATTCAAGCTCATGATGGCTCGATATGGACAATTAAGTTCAGCTGGGACGCTTGTTTCCTAGCAAGCACGGGAGAAGATGGTGTAATTCATGTATGGGAAGTGCAGGAATGTGATATTATGTCAACAAGATCGCCTGACAATATAAATTCACCAGGAGAGACACCTGTTCATCCAATGGCAGGCACTGCTTCAGATCGGCCTCCACTTGCAGAGATTACACCTATGTCGTCCACAATGAAGAGAAGAGGGAGGAATAATAAGAAAAAGGGAAACTCGATTCCAGACTATGTAAGTATGCCAGAAACTGTATTTGCTCTTTCAGAAAAGCCGTTCTGCACTTTCAAAGGTCACCAAGACGACGTGTTAGATCTCTCATGGTCAAAATCTCAGGTCAGCTTCCCCATATCCTAATTTCCATTATATGGTAGGAGCGCAGCAATTTATTTATCCCATCATATAGCTCTTTTGTTATTCTTCCAAAGTAGAACTAGTCATCTGCAAGAGTCAAGAAATAATAGTAAAAATTGAAATAGAACTCTCGGTTTTCTAATTATTAAGATGATCATTTAGTTCTTAACTAGAAACATTTAACTTAGAGGAAGAAAGTTCTATGCAGCTACTGCTATCATCTTCGATGGATAAGACGGTTAGGCTGTGGAACCTGGAGACAAAAAGCTGTTTAAAGACGTTTGCACACAATGATTATGGTGAGATGCCGAACTTATGCTGCAATTTATTCAATCACCAGGGCCTAAAAATTGCTTATGATTGTTGATGTGTTATTTGTATTGGTCCTACTTCTGATGAGTATGATTTGACAGTAACTTGCGTACAGTTCAATCCAGTAGATGAAGATTATTTCATCAGTGGTTCACTTGATGGAAAGGTTCGAATTTGGAGCATACCTGATCGTCAGGTTGTCGACTGGACAGATATACATGAGATGGTTACGGCTGCTTGCTACACTCCTGATGGCCAGGTATATACTTCCAAACGTACATACCATTCTGCCAAAATTTGTATATGAATGGATTTTTTTTGTTCCTTCAGTCCACGTCTCCCTTGAATTTTTTAGTAACACCATTTAAATTTACACCCCATTAGAAATCAGATCTTGAATATGAATCACATCACTAACTTATGTTTGTTTGGAGGATTACAAGTAATGTTTTATGAAAAGGAGAATCTTTTGACCTTGATTGGCTCCTAAATCTGAGAAGTATCATGCTGATAATAATTCTTTCACTGTTTTGAAGGGTGTGATTATAGGCTCACATAAAGGGATCTGTCGTTTGTATACTATAGATGGTATGAACAGCTCTTTTAGTCCACAGTCTCCCATCATATATTGTCCGTAACTGCCCGTGTTAATCTTCAGTTTATTTTGCAACTTAGATTGCAAATTGGAACAGAAAGATCAAATTGATATTCAATTCAAGAAAAAGTCTCAAGCGAAAAAAATCACAGGTTTTCAGGTACTTAATTTCACTTCAGGCTCTCTCCCTTCAGAAACTTGCTAGCAAGTAACTATGTTTCTTTGTTCACAGTTCTCCCCTCAGAATCTGTCCGAAATGCTCATTACTTCAGCCGATTCTCAAATTCGAGTCTATAGTGGAACAGAGCTCATCCAAAAACTTAGAGGTACATATGATATCCTTGATATGTTCAGTTGGAAAATCGTGATGTAATGTATCCAAATAAAGTGTCCATTATTGGCAACAGGGTTTCGGAATACTAGAAGCCAAATTTTAGCTCAATTCACTGCAAATGGAAGATATGTCATAAGCGCAAGCGAAGATTCTCAGGTCTATATCTGGAAGCTTGAAGATTCAAGAAATGAAGGAGGTGGGAAAAGCAGAAGTAGGACTACCATCCAGACATACGAGCACTTCCCCTGTAAAGATGTTTTGGCAGCAATTGCCTGGCCTGGCAGCATAAAAATTGAGCCACCAATTGTAGACATAAATTCCAAAAGGCAGTTCAAACACAACAGTACAACACAACCACATTCTACAAACGGTTCTCCAACCCGAGAAGACATGGCCGGTGAAAGCAGCAAGAAGCATTTGCCTCCACTTCCTAAGAAAAACAATGTACTCGAGAAAAGTCCAAGCTACACGGAAAAGGATTTTGCCCAATCTGCTCGCATAAACTCTGAAAATGGTATTAGTGAGTCATTTGGTTCGTCCTCTTCATCAATTAGGTATGGTGACTCACCTTCCATTTCTGCTTCCGGGACTGCTGGATCTCAATCCTGGTCCTCGTCTTGGTCTTTGTTCGATGGTGGCAGTAGTCATGGAGGCCAAACCGTCCAAGCAACAGCATGGGGCCTGGTTATCATAACAGCAAATGCGGGAGGACAGATCAGGGTTTATCAAAATTTTGGGCTGCCTCTCAAAGTCAGTAGACAAACCAATCTCTTCTTGTCATAGGTAATTTGCTGTAAGATGGGAACAAATCCCAGCAAGAATCCAGTACTTTTGTGTACAAAATTTGTACAAAATGTAGAGCTCACAGAGTAGGATAAAGTGCTAAACACTGCTGAGCATGGAGTATTGAGCATTTTTGCCCTGTATTTCAGCCTGTAAGAATTAATATTAGCAAACCCATAAGCCAAGTAGTTAGTGAAAATGAAATAGATAAAAGAGTACAAGGAATTCAAACTCTTGCATTACATTTTTAATTTTAATATACTATAAGAGAGCCCTATGATGTTCTCCTTCAAATCCTTCATTTTTAGATTCTGCTTTGTAAATTTGTTTTCCCCGCATTTCCAATTGTACAAATTTGTACACAAAGAGCTAATAGCCCCGTCGTGCAACTTCTTACAGGGGACAGATATGCATGCACGAGAAAATCTCATAAACTTTTGCTACAATATAGTGAATTATGATTGCAATTTTGAGGAGAGTGGACCAGAATTAGCTTACTGATTGCATACAGCATAACATGATCAATTGATTATTATTTATCATCCTGAGGAATAATCTGATTATGATTTTTAAGGCCCAAATAAATTTATATATTTTGGCTTTTGAATGCAATAGAGGATATCTGAGAAACTCAGTTTCTTTAAATTAAACTAATTATATAAAAAATCTATCTAGAGTATCTACTTTATTTCCATCTGAACGTATTTTTATATCATAATTTGGTTACTTGAATATTTAGTGAAATCTTGTGGAAAAGTAAACGTGTTGGGATATACGTCAAATCCTCCACGGTAAGAATAACAATTTAATATCAGTAGAATATTAACAATAAAATAAAACAATCTATCAAGATTTTAATTAAAAATTATACCGTCACGACATTATATTATTAAGATTCTCAATTAAAAGAGTCAAAATGTACGAGACTATCCAATCAGAAGGTGACCAACACATGAAAGGCAGTGCACATCACGGGAAGTGCCACATACCGACTCACCTCTACTATCGGACTCAGATGTAGAAACCTAAGCCACATGTAAATCACTATTAGAAAAATTGAGAGTCGTTAGATTCTCGTTCACAAAAAAATGGTTATGTCTATGATGTGGAGATTTTAGACATGTCCGACTCGTCAATAAAAATGAGCTTCTGGTCAATAGTCACCTCTGAATTTGATCGTGATCGTGACCATTTAGGAGGATCGAGTGTACACCTCAACTTATAGAAATTAAATATCAAATATGTATTCAGGTATAAATATCCAAGTTCTCAAATTGATTTATTTCATATAGCCAAGTTCTCAAAAGTTTTCACATTTTTTGATCAAAAAACTTCAGCAATTCTAGTTTCATAGAATATTATGAGTTTTATTACAAAATAAATACTAATAAAATTCCCCATGATATTGAACAACTGATGAATTTTTTTGAGTAAAACAGTATCCCCAGAAGAGGAAAAAAAAAAATGGAGAAAAACAGAACGGAAGCTTCCTATTCAAGTCCTCTAGCCACTGTAGAAGAAATTCAAAAACGCCTCATTCGACCTCCAAATTCTCAACGGCAATATTAATATTTATTAAAATTATTTATATGCAATCATATACGACTTTTAGTTTTGCAGTTATATAATTTGATTTTGTTTTTCTGTTTTTCATCAGGTGTGATAGGATTAGCCAGAGCTCATCAGACTGGAATGCGAGTTCGCAGAAAATTCGAGAAATTAAATTGATGAGAGAAATATCAAGCAAGAAGCTCGAGGATTATTTAGATCCCGTTCTTCTCTCCGCAGTTCGTGTGAAAATTGGAAGCAAAAGAAAATTCGATGAAGAGAAGAAAATTAAGAGCAGAAATTTGAACGAGTTCGAGCGATTTGAGAAGTGGCCGAAAGAGGAAAAATTACCGAAATTTGAGCAGAATGAAGCCGTTGATCTGCAAAACGATAACGATTGGGTTGGGGATTCTGATGGAGATGAAGGAATTTTCTGTAATCCGTTTCTGCAATTTGAGAAAACGGCGTTGAAGCGGTTCAACCGTTGAAGGAGTGAAGGATAAGCAGCGTGGATTGCGTCGATTGAAGAGAAATAGTTTGAAGAACTAATTGCTATAGAATTACAAAATTGAGGACTCTATTGTTACAAAGTGAAGGTTACAGTCCTACTTGCTCTATACCGAATAGATTGATGATCACAACTGTAAATTCTGTCCATACACCTTCTGGGTCCGTTTGAGCCCATTTTGATTGTGGAACGTATTTTGGAATATTAGATTCATGAAAAATATGCAGTTAAAAAAATAAAGAAATATTTTGAATTTGCGTGTAATATTTTTTATTGAAGAATGTGCGATTGAATATGAGAAAGAAGGAAAAATTTATCTTAAAAAAAAAATGTGAATCAAAAAAGAGCTATAAATCGAACTTACTTTTTCCTAAAATAAAAAAAGAGGGTTGTGAACTTGTGATCCTCAACCTTTGTAGGAGAATGTATATAGATTCCCAATCCTCAACTCATACGATAGGGGTGAACGCAATTCGATTTAGGCTGTTTGTGCTATATTTTCAACTTAACCATTTCATACGGTTTTGAGTTTTTTCAAACCAAACCAAAACATAATTTACGGGTTGGTTCGGTTTTAATTCACGATTTACCTATCGACATTATAATAATATATTTAAAAAAAGTTAACATATAAGTTTAAACGAGAACTAATAATGTTAAATTACATTCATTTTTCCCACGAAATCCGTGAATAAATTATTTTCAAAGTTGGTTGCTAAAAGATGTTAATAAAACGAATATATATTTCTTCCTTTTTATTTACATTTTCTTGTTTACCTTTCATATTGTCATATAGTTTTGCTGTAATAGTTTGATTAAAACTCTTTTTGTCCCACGAGTAAGATGATAAATAAGGACGGTATATGATATGTTTAAATGTACAAAAAATGATAGAGTTTATGTTTATTGGAAATTGACAAATTTTATTCTCTAACGA
>CAIGRS010184757.1:0-14321 GCA_903798395.1 Fraxinus floribunda | reverse complement strand
AAGTAAACGCGTTTTCTATTTTTATATTTTGAGAAATAGTTTTTCAGAATGACAAAAAGAACACATTTTCAGTAATTTCAAAATAGACACTCAAAACACAAAACACAAAATGAATTCAAAACTCAAAACTCAAAACACAAAACTGAAACACAAAGAGAACACCACCTTAGTAGTTAGGTTGGTGGTGTAAGGAGCATTAATTTTGACAAAGAAAAAAAATACCAAAGGTAATTAATAAATTCTTGTCTCATGTAATATCTACAAAGGTCATAAAATTTGGCATTTCTATTTCCCTGAGGGGTATATAACAGTATATATATATGTGGTATAAGTTAAGATTTTCAGGTGCTGCAGAGGTTGCAATAAGGCCAGTTGATTGTCCGAATCTTTCTCATAAGCACCAGCTCATCATGGACCACAAAATTCAATCACGATTCAGACGACTGATAACTCTCGTAAAAATTCTTGTAATTTGAGCGGACAGTAAAAATCCTCGTTTTCTCAATGTATAGTTATAATACAAGTGGAAGAGGAATACAACAATATCTTGTAAGAGTTTTATGAGTATGGGAAGAACTGAAGAAGCCAAAAGTAGTAAAAATAGGTTTTTGTACGTGAGAATTTTAGTAATGGCATTCGACACTAGTGACGTTAAGCATCAACTTACATAGCGTATTATTCAGGGACGGAGCCAGAGGACAAATTAAATGAAATTAATGAGTATTATTTTAGCTTCTTTTTCCATAATATTATGAGTGCTGTATTTCTAAAAATGGAGTCTTAGAACTCAAGCTGCGAAACAGATATATGCACACTCTAAATTTACTATCCAGTTAAATGTGTGGGTATTAGGGGAAAGTAAATCGAAGTAGGACACTACTTTTGGGAGCTAATTAGTCAAAGTTCTCGTGGTCGTGGCACGGTGAAAAGTGAAGCATCTAATCGAACAAGTAGATTCCCATGCCCAATTCAACCTTAGGGTGTGTTTGAGCCACATTATTTTAGAAGAATGTATTCTGAAATAGTAGATTGATGAAGAATGTGTGGTTGAAAAAAAAGGAAAAGTTTTTGATGTGATAGAAAATATTATTTTTTTGAAGAATGTGTGGTTGAAAATAAGTAGAAGAATGAAAATGAAAAAATAGCAGATTTTTTTTCTAGGGTGCCCATTATTTTTTTCATTTTCATTCTTCTACTCATTTTCAATCACATATTCTTCAATAAAATAATATTTTATATCACATCAATAACTTTTTTTTTTCATCCACACATTATCCATCAATCTGCTATTTCAGAATACATTCTTCTAAAATAATGTGACTCAAACACACTCTGATTGAGTAATATTATCGATCACTTTTAAACATATTCTTCACATGATACACATGATTTCATAGAGTTCACATAAATTGTTTTGCCCATTATTTTTTTCACTTTCATTCTTCTACTCATTTTCAATCACATATTCTTCAATAAAATAATATTTTACATCACATCAATAACTTTTTTTTTCAACCACACATTATCCATCAATCTGCTATTTCAAAATACATTCTTCTAAAATAATGTGACTCAAACACACTCTGATTGAGTAATATTATCGATCACTTTTAAACATATTCTTCACATGATACACATGATTTCATAGAGTTCACATAAATTGTTCGAAAAATCTTGTACAAAATGTTATCAAGTCCCTCAATTTCTAACATGTCTACCCAACAATCGATTCAAGACATGGGATACACCAAATGACTTCTCGACGTGATTATACATGGCATTGACGACTAACTGAGATTAACAAACTCAATACTACACTCACAAGTAAAGCCTCGACAAACGTTAAAAAAGCTTGTCAAGACAGTGCCTTCCCACCAATTTCAATTCATATAATTACAAAGCGAAAACTTGATACAAAGAATATTTTACATTGAACTAATTGTATCTTCTCTTTTAAACATGAAACATCCTATTACACGTTTGAATATTCTCGACCATTAATTCATGTTTTAGTGTCAACTAGAAGAAGCTAAGAAGACTTTGACATCCACACTAAAAATTTTCTCTATTCCTATGTATACACGAATTCACTGTGCAGTGGTGAAATTGAAATATCTTTAAAAATTGCCTATGGAAGGCAACCCTTTTGGTACATTTTGAGGTCATTCCATTTTAATCCTTCACCTAATTCATAACTTTGCAAGTCACATGACAAATGACGTGTCTCATCTTAGAAATAACTCATAATTAAAAATAGAAACAATAATTATAATAATTGCATTTACTACTCATAAATTAATAAATTCACATCAACACCAAACCAAACCCAAAAAAGAAAAGAAAAAAAAATCCGGTAATTACTTAATTTTGCAGAAGATGGAGATACTTATTTCTTGCTAATTCTTAACTGTCGAAAAATCAGCAAATCCTTCTATTGTGCATAATCTTCACTGAAACGACATCGTTCTTAACTTCTTCAGAACTCAAAGTATAACTAGAGGATCCGACCCGAATATATCACCAAAATCTTGAAAGTAGTCATCCGTCTGCCCAAACCACCCGGCATCATTACTTGACCCAACAAGCATGTCGTTGCAACAATCCAAATCAAATCCAAGTATACAATCTGGGAAATCCGTTTGATCAAACAAATCGGGTACGGGAAGCGGGTTCTCAAATTCCCGCAACATATCTTCACCCGACGGAAATATCGGAAAGTCCGAGAGGTTCTCCCATAAGGAAATATCCTCATTCTCCTTCAACGAAACGGCATTGTTTGGCGGCGAAAAGATCGACGATGACTCGGCTTCAGCTTCAGCTTCGACTTCGGTTTGTGAGTCCGTCGCCGAGGAGAATCGGAGAACAGACTTTGGTGATTTCACAATGTTGTGAGACTCCTCACCGGAGTTGTAACCTGAGCTTGTTTTGTTGTCCGTTCGCGACGGTGCTGAGAAATTTGTGAGCGCGTCAGGACCACGCAGCTGGATCGCCGCGTGATCGTATACCATAGCAGCCTCCTCCGCCGTTTCGTATGTGCCTAGCCACAGCCGTACACGCCTAAAGGGGTCTCGAATCTCTGCCGCCCATTTGCCCCACGGCCGCTGCCGTACGCCACGGAACTTCCTCACATTTCCAACTGTGGTATCATTTCCACCGCTCTGTTTCTGTCCGCCACTACTTTTCTTCCGTTTCACCGCCATGGACGGCCGCCGGCTATTTCCCAAAACGGCTGGTTCAGCAGTAGTTTCATTAGCATTGACACTTCCTTTTTCTCTACAACATGGCTGGATTTTCACCTCGCATATGAATTTCTTCACTCTCTGGCGTTTAATATAGAATCCCTCTTCATCACTGGAGGAGTCAGTGGCGTTAGCGTCTGTGAAAGAAAACCTGACTGTTCTGGTGGCTGCGGCTGCGCCGGAGTGTATCTCTTTCTGGGAAGGCTTTTTCCGGCCGGGAATAGAATTTCCAGCCTGGTTGCTGACTATTGTTGTTCGCTTCAAGTGTTCACTGTACTTGACTTTTGTATTAGACAACATGATTTCTTCTTGTCGTCGTGCATTCATTCAAGAATCGAAAGATTTTATTCAGAGTCCCTTTGAAAACGAAATAGAATAAAGAGTTGGGTAAGAGATTCTTTGAGAATAAAGTGAAAGAGCAAAGTTAAAGAGAGAAACCGTGAACCAGAAAAGAAAAAATCTAGGATTATTACGAGAAAGTTCGAGGAAAGTAATAATGCTCAAAAGAAGAGACTCCTATTTCCATAAAGAGACCTTCATAAACCTTACACGCAGTCACTGCGTGTATGTATTTCTTTAGAGAAAGGAAAAAGGTGAAAAAAATTTAGGTCGAAGGGAATCACAGAAAGTGGACACAGTCAAATACTGAGTAAAACCATATATGGAAACTTGGATTCCTCTGCTTTTCTTCTACAAGAATTCTTCGGTTTCAGGGAGAGAGAAGAGAGAGTGTTTTAGAGAGAGAAAGCTTTGGGAGCGAAGAGTGAATTAAGAAGAATTCAGCTGGCCGAAAATACTGCAAAACCCACTATTTTATAGGATCCGATGGAGCTCAAAATACAGAAAAGTAAATCAGTTTTTCTAATTTTAACTTTTTTTTTTAAATAATTAATTAAGATTTAAGTGCGATTAATCGTTACTGTATCACTGACTTGACGAGAATAGCCGCCGCATATAATGGAGACTATCCATCTGACACGCGTCCTAAGGTTCCGAGGAGTATGAGGTGATATATATAACAAACTCATTTGAGTAGAAATGGAATTTCCATTTTCATTTTTGGCTAAATTACAGTATTGGTCCTCAACATAGCGATTTAGTAGCAAAATGATCATTAATATTTTGTATTTGCACAATCAGTTTATAAAATTCATTTATAGACAACTGTAAGTTTTTGCTAAAAAAAATTGAATATGTTGGATCAAATTCAATTGATTAGATACCAAAAGGGACACGAGATACTGATGTTACATTCCTTGAAAATACCAAAAGGGACGAGGGCCATTCCGTTCCGCCAATTGCCATCCATAGCTATAAAAAAAAGGTCGATGACTAACTTACTTTCTTTTAAAAGTTGAAGCTCAATTTTCCACACAAATAGTTGTGGGACACAGTGCAATTTTTCCACTTTTTTTCCTATTTAATTGCTTATTGAAATTTGTGAAAATCAGGTACGTGATAGGACGGTTCCGTTAATTTCTCAGTCAAAATGACTGAGTAATACGACAGTCTATCTTTGACTAAAGATTTTTAAACCCTCACTTTAACGGCATGGTTAATTACGATTCTTAAATCTTAATTACTTCACTAATCATTAATTATGAAACTAATGAACGGTTTTGTTGTCATTTCGGAAAAGGTTTTACCGCCTAGAAAATATTATTCATGAAAATTAATTAGAATATTTTGTAATTAATAATTTCAACTGTGCGGCACAGTAAGTATAAACATGGGAGACAACCTAGGTTTTGATGAAATTAATTGGTGCTGGTGCAGCTACTTCTGTTTCTGCACTGATTTTTTACCTTCCAAAACTTCGTTATAAATGTACCAAGATTTTGGTGTCCTTTCGTTCAATAATAATCGAATTGATGTGCTAATAATTTCTGTGAAGATAAGGTACCAATCGAAAAGAAAAAATAAATATAGAAACGAGTCTATAAAAAAACTAAAAGTTACTTATAAATTGAAATAACTTAAAAGCACTTTTAAATTCTTTTTAAGCTGAACCTGCACACACTTCATTACAAAGTACAGGAAATGAGGTGAAAGCAACGAGGTGCACTTAAACCAACCAAATAGGGATGGCAAAAAAGCTCGTCGGCTCGGGCTCGGCTCGGAAAAATCCGGCTCGGGCTCGATTACAACAAGCCGAGGCTCGGGCCGAGCCTCATTTTTTTTGTCGGGCTCGGCTTGGGCCTAAAAAAACTCGGCACAAAAAGTTCAAGCCAAACTCGAACTTTTTTTATTTAATTTATAACATGTAAAAACTGTACAAATTTTAAATTTTTTAAGTAAAAAATGTAGATTTGACATAAAAATAAAATAAAACCTGAGCCGACTCGGTTCGGGCTCGGCTCGGCCCGCTAAGGCTCGNAAAAAAACTCGGCACAAAAAGTTCAAGCCAAACTCGAACTTTTTTTATTTAATTTATAACATGTAAAAACTGCACAAATTTTAAATTTTTTAAGTAAAAAATGTAGATTTGACATAAAAATAAAATAAAACCCGAGCCGGCTCGGTTCGGGCTCGGCTCGGCCCGCTAAGGCTCGGGCAGAAAGCTTGGGCCGAGCCTCATTTTTTTTGGCCGGGCTCGGCTCATGCCAAAAAAAGCTCGGCCTAAAATAGCTCGGGCTCGGCTCGGCTCGACTCAACTCGTTGCCACTACTACAACCAACCAACTTCAAAATATTGTGTACGATATTTAAAGTGTGTTTGAGCTATATTATGGAACTGTCTGGTGCAGCTTTTGAAAAGTGAGAATTGTTATTTTTTACCGTTTTGGCCTGACACGTGACTCAGGAATGCTGCCGCTTCTTTGGTGTTTTGACCGTTGCACCAGTCAACGGTACAAAAATCAATTAAAATCAGGAGAAAAAGCACGCCCAGGCATGCTCTATGTTGGAAGAATTTATTTTAGAATGGTAGATTGATGGAGAATGTGTTGTTGAAAAAGAAGGAAAAATTATTGATGTAATGGAAAATAATATTTTATTGAGAAATGTGTGGTTGAAAATGAATAGAAAAATAAGAANAATTCATAAACAAAATCAATTCTAGATAAATGTAGAATAGTAAAATCTAAATATGAGAGGTGTGTTTGAGCCACATTATTTTGAAAGGATATATTTTGAAATAGTAGATTGATGGAGAATGTGTTGTTGAAAAAGAATGAAAAATTATTGATGTGATGAAAAATATTATATTATTGAAGAATGTGTGTTTGAAAATGAGTCGAAGAATGCAAATGAAAATTTTTAATGTGTATCAAACGTGAGCTTAAAATTTATACAAACAAATGGCAAGGGAAGCACAGTAACTATGACTTAGTGGCATGGGCCGTCTGTTGACTTGTTTATTGGGTCTCTTGAGTTAAAGTGATCCAAACATTCCTCACCAATGTATCAGACAAACAAGCCGTCTGTTGACTTGTTTATTCACATTATTCTCCTCAATGCTTTTATGTTCTCGTATTATTTGTCCACTTGTTACGGATCAATGTTCGAGTGTTGATTTGAATGAACCTTACGTGTTTAGTATGTCGAATTTATTATCATAGTATTTGTGCAATCACTTTTGCATATAATTTTTTTTTGTCGCAATTAGGACTTATAATCGATGTGGAGATTATTAGTCATTCTTTGTGAACATGAGCATATCTATTAAAGTAAGTTTTATTTATGGAAAACATAACTTCAAAAATTCACATTCCGCCAAATAAATAACTCAAAAAAATAAATCAAAATTGCAAAAGCAAACATATTGTTATCCTCTACAAGTGTTGTTAAGATTAAAACAAAAATAGCATGTGGAGCGAGGTTTACCTAGTGTGCACTCACGGGTAACGGCTATAAATTCCTACACTAACACAAAAATAAAAATAAAAATAAAAATAAAAAATACGACATGATTAGATACATAATATTGAACTAAACTCGATAGTACAACGAATAAAATTTTAATTCCTTCTTTTGATATTGTTGAATACTGTGGTAGAATCGACCAATCAAATATTCTCTAGATTGGGGATGGCACGGCTCGCCCTTAGACACACGAGCTCGTGTTCATAAACTAGGCTCGATTCAATCATTTGACTCGTGGGCCTCATAGGTCGAGCCTAGTCATACACGAGCCATGGCCCAACTTTTTATATATATTAAAAAATTAATAAAACGAGTCCAAAATGACCCGAATTGTGAGGGAAAAAAGGGTGTCTATCTTGGTCTATATCTCATCTCCAAATGAGATGGAACAAGCCTGCGAACCACAGAGAGGCTCAACCTTTTTACCACCCCTACTCTACATGCGTAATATACCCACTGACGGACGAAACAAAACAAATAAAAAAATTCCATTATCCAAATTAAGTGATAATTACTTTTAATCATAAAATGTGTAGGTATTGTGTGGTCTACCTATTATGCTAAAGGACTCAATAAGCGTTATTAGGTGTCATAAAATGATTGGTTGTTAACCTCTCTTAATCAAAACCGCGAGATATTAAAAGCGGGTTTGTCTTAACTCCATCACTTTGTGTTTAAACATTCTTATGTGTTTTTTTAATAATACATTTAAAGACAAATCTTGTCGTGATCATATTTGCAAGATCATTGGGCATCTAACTTCTAAGGATTCTTTACTACGTCACAAGCAATGACAATATTTAAACATGTCTGTCATCTTAAATTTGTACATCATGATAAATAAGTATCTTGTGTGTTTCTATACTATATTTGTCTTGATCGTGTTCAATGTTCTCATTAAAATGGTGTTGTTGAACGAAAGCATAGACACATTATAGAAACTGCTCGTTCCCTTTTCTCGTATGTCAAAGTTCCCAGTCAATTTTGGGTAGAAGCAGTTCTCACTGCTGTTTCTTTAATTAATAAGATTTCATCTTCTCACACTTCAGGTTTATCACAATTTGAAACATTGTATGGGCATCCTCCTGATTACTCATTATTAAGAATCTTTGGTTGTACTTGCTTTGTTCTTCGTCCTGAAAATTGAACGTAATAAGTTGACATCTCGCTCTACTATCAATGTTTTCTTGGGTTATGGGCATGGACAAAAAGGTTATCGCTGCTTTGGTCCCATTAATAACATGTTATATGTTCCTCGTCATGTCATGTTTTTTGAGTACATTCCATTCTTTTCTATCTCTGATAATACTCATGACGTGACTAAAACTGATCTCATTCGTATTGATCCATGTTTTCTAATAATATTGACAGACCACCTTCCCATACCCCATGTACTGTTGATTATTCATGTCCTACAGGTACACATGCGTTGGCTCATGATACCCATCCTCCTTCTATGGCCCCCAAGCACCGTATGAGATCGTTGATCCAATTCCTGCTTCTTCCCTTCCTCGATGTCTTCAATGTATTCGTAAGTCCACTCAGTTACCTGATTTTGCTTATTCTTGTTATTTTGAATCCTTTTGTTGTTTTCTAACCTCTATTCATAAGCTATCTGAACCCTCTTCCTATAAAGAAGCTATTATGAATCCTCTTTGGCAACAAGTTATGGCTGATGAACTCTCTACTCTACATTAGACAAACACTTGGGTTTTGGTTGCATTGACTTCAAGTAAACATGCTATTGGTTCCTGTTGGGTTTATAAAATTAAAACCAAATCTGGTGGTTCGATTGAGTGTTACGAGGCTATATTGGTTGCTAAGGGTTTTAATCAACTATATGGTCTGAATTATGAGGAGACTTTTTCTTATATTGCCAAGATGACCACTGTTCATATACTTATTGCAGTTGCATCTGTTTGTCAGTGGAGTCTCTCCCAGTTGGATATCAAAAATGCATTTTTGAATGGAAATCTTCAAGATGAGGTTTATATGGTTCCTCCTCCTAGTTTTTCTCACTATTTTGAATATGTTTGCAAGCTCAAGAAAGTACTTTATGGTCTCAAACAAGCACTTCGTGCCTGGTTTGATAAATTCTCCACTGTTGTTATCTCTCATGATTTTACATCCAGTAATCATGACTTTGCACTATTCTTTAGATGCACTTCGACTGGCCACATTCTACTTTTGTTGTATGTTGATGATATAATTACTACTGATGATGATGTTGATGGGATTGCAGAATTGAAATCGAAATTGACTAGTCATTTTAAAATGAAGGATTTAGGTGCATTATCTTATTTTTTGGGGATCGAAGTTGCTTCTTCTCCTAAAGGTTACCTTTTCTCTCAGTCTTAATATACTATGGATGTTATTGAGCATTCTCGGCTTACTAATACTAAAACTGTTGATACTTCTCTTAAGTTCGACGCTCGATATTCACTCTCGCGCTCGATATTCACTCTCTGACGGTATACCTTTGACTAATCCCACCTTGTATCGTACCATTGTTGGATGTCTGGTTTATCTTATCATCACACATCTCGATATTGTTTATGATCATATTGTTAGTCAGTTTGATTCGGCTCCTACTACAATTCATTGGGCGCTGTTGTTCGTATTTTGTGCTATCTTTGGGGTACTTGCTTTCCGAGTCTTTTATTTCCATTGACCTCCTCTTTAGTGCTTTGTGCCTACTTTGATGCTGATTGGGCTAGTAGCCCTATCGATCGCAAGTCCACTACTGGTTTTTGTATATTTTTAGGTGATTCCATTATCTATTGGAAGAGTAAGAAACAGACTATTGTTTCTCGTTCCTCTATTGAGGCATTCACTACCATTGAGATTGTGTTGCTTTGGTTACTTGCAGACTGGGTGTCTCTTCTTCCTCTCCAACCCCTATGTATTTTGATAATAAAAGTGTTATTCATATTTCTCCCAACTATGTGTTCCATGAGCGCATGAAGTATATTGCGATTGATGTCATCTGATTTGCCATCATCTGCAAACTAGCATCGATCTCTACCTTTTTGTTTCTTCATCGTTGCGGCTTGCTGACTTCTTCATGAAGCCTCATCTAATTCATCATTTTCACTTCTTACTCGACAAACACTCATTGCTTTTTACTGTAGCATCGTGAATTTGAGGGGGGATGTTAGTTTCCTTATTTATAGGTTTCCTTCTGTTTACTTTTCTTGTAATATATAAACTTGTGTATTTCATTGAAAACCTAGATTTTTTACGGCCCCATTTATAATTGATTTTTCCTCTCTCTTTCTTCTTCTTCTTCTTCTCCTCCTCTTTGAATTGATTAACTATATTGGTTCACGATAACTCATGTTGTTGACAACTCTAAGCATTTTGAGAATTAGTTAAATGCTCCCAAAAATTTCAATCATAGAATACCAGCAGTACGAGAAATATCAATTTTTGACTACTATGTTGTAAACCTAGGAATCTAGGACCTTAAAATTGTCACATATGTTGGTTGAAGTATGTGTTTTAAACATGTCCAAGAGTGAAATCATAAGTGCACGTGGCTAGAAAAGACTGCAGTGAACCTTGTGTAAATTAATTATCTTAACAACTGAGTAAAATATGCACAAAAAAAGTCTAGCGATCGATTGAGAAAGATAATATATTAGAATATATTAACATTTGCTTTGAATGTTAAATTATATTAAATAAAATCAGACATGAATAGAGGAGAGATACGTGACAATTATTTTTTTACTGTCATGTTTAATACTACATAATGAAAGTACCTACAAAATATAAGTTTAAACCTATCAAAAGTTCAACGGGCCGCACTTGGATGGAAGATGTATTAATTTATGAATACAAGCGTGTACAAGAGTTTCTAAGCGTGCAAAAACTCAATGCAATATAGTTCTCAAGAAACTCTCAAAAACCATCAAAATATGAAAGTCTGGATTTCCAAGAAATTTTCTTACAATAAAAGATCTTTTATATCTATAAAACATGCTGCTTGCACATAATTAACACATGTTTGAGTCACATTATATTTTTCATTCTCATTCTTCTACTTATTTTCAACCAAACATTTTTCAATAAAATAATATTTTTTATCATATCAATAACTTTTTCTTCCTTTTCAACCACATATTCTCTATCACATCAAACAAAAAAATATATTATTGTGGAAATAACGTGCACCGAACATGGGCTAGGGGATTCCACATCAGCTCATTGGGATGTCAATTGATTTGGATCATCAAATCAAGTACCATCATCTTGGCTTTGATCTCGTCCATTAGCCCCTTTGACCCATTTCCCTCTCTCTATACATATGTGAGTCATTTGCACTTATTATGTACTCTAAATTATGGTCAAACCCCCTGCCTATCTCTTTTGCACTCATTCCTCTCCTTCTCATTGTTGGATTGATAATCGGAATACGAACGATCACTTGATCTTTTTCCGGTTCGTCATTGCACCTTAATGGTGTGCTCCAAAATGTAGATGATGTCTACGTGGATAGGAAGGTGATTAAGATTCTATTAACCATAAGCTCTAACAAACTTTAAAGTGAACAGGATCAAACTAGAAAGAAAACTTAGAAAGAAGTAAAGTAATTATTGGTTCAACATAAAGAAAATCAGCGCACGACAAACTATGCCGAATTCATAAAAAAAAAAAATAGAATATATTCAAAACAAGAAGTATCTAGGGAATATGACATGTCAAATGTAAAGAAAGACCCAAAGAGAGAATTGTTTGTGTAATTAAGATCCAAAACCTAAAACAAAATAGGAGTTTTAAGACAAAATAAAAGATGTGGATTATTGAGTCCACCAAACAAACAGCTTGCATGGAAACATAGACTTAAAGACGCTAAGCAAAAGTACATTAGACTCGACAAATGCTTGAGAGGTTTTGGTTGGATTCACAAATGAAATAACGAAATTTCTACGTTTTCTTAATTATTTAGAAATAGCGAGTTTTGGAGTTTGAGAAAGTTTGAAAAAGTGCAATAAATAGAAATTAATATTGGAGAAGAAAAATAATTTCAAACCTTATGGTATGCTTCACTTTCAAGTACCATAGCAAATATGTCTAGGGATTTTAGTTAATATTAATGAGAAATGCTTCATGTACAGAAGCAAAATCAACAGAAATTTTACAAAATATACACAACACGTGGGTCATGTGCAATTTTTTTTTTTTAAATACACTGTAGGACCCACCCACTATAGTATCCGTATGTTTTCTATAAAAAAAAAATATTTGTACAAATGGAATAATGCAATATTAATAGAAGTCAATGCTCATAATTCCCAAGAAGGCAGGTGGCTACTTTGAGCCACAAAAATACATTAAGAAAACTATTTTATGTTTGATATTGGAAGTTGGAACCTTAACGCTTATTTATGACTTCCATTGAGGGTAGATGTGGCAATGGATCGAGCCGAGCCGGCTCGGCCAATGCTTGTCACTAGTCGAGCTCGTGGCTCATTTATAACAAGTCAAGCTTCTGCTCGACTCTTTACTTGTGGAAATGTGGGCTGAGCTAAGCTTCGGCCTAGGAGCTTATCAAATATTTTTTTTAAGATAAACATTTTAAAAATAAAAATAAATATACCTTTTATTTGGACAAGCCCACGAGCTGCTTGCCTAGCGAGTTCGCCTGCTCAGCTAGTGCTGACAAGCCCGAATCGCCCACGAGCAGAGCAGTCGAGCCGACGAGCCGCTCGGCCTGTTTATCACCACTAATTGAGGGCATCAAATTCTAGACGTGATAATTTTCTTTTGCCCTACAAAGATATAATCTAATGTCATGTATAGGTGGATGTGTATTTTTTTTTTTTTTTTTTTTGGGGAGTACAGAAAAACTCAATAAATGAATGTTCGATAAATTAATAATCTCGTTTACGTAATAAACTTTTTCGGTCCCGACTTGAGTCGGTGTACTAAATTAATAACCCTATTAAATGCATAAGACAATATTTTTTTTGGAAATCCTTTAAATTCCAAAGAATATATAAAATAATAATTACTTAAATTCATAAAATTTCATACTAATACAAGTTACAGACTTTTTATTTGACAACGTTGTTTTCAATTCGTCTCTCTTTCAAAATATGTATTTAAAGTCTTTTACTTTTTCTCTGCACCCAAACAAAACTCTACTTCATCTCTAATTTTAACAAACAAACAATTTTAATTTTAGAGTTGAGATCTGTCGTCCACAATTGGTCGTCCACAATTGGTTGCCCAACTTGCTGTCCATCAATGATTTATTGACACGTCGTTCACACATATTTTTTAGCAAAAGCGGCAGTGAGAGAAACGTTAGACTTTTAATTTAAAGTGATGTGTCAATGAATCATTGGATGGACAACTAATTTTGGACATCGAATCTCAATTAACAAATTAATGAACATTACTCTTCCAAGATGTAAAACTTTAAAGTCAATTCATGAACATAATGTTTCTTCTTTAATGTACGTGTGTGCCTTTTTGGGTGCCTACGGACAGTAGCGGATTCAGGAATTGAAGCCAGTTTCGACGGTCGTCAACCGTCAATCGTCGCAATAGCGAGATCGCTTATTAATGTTTAATTAAGTAATATTAAAAATTCTTCAATTAATATATAAATGTACTAAAACGTAATATCAAATAAACATGAAAATATAATCCTATACAACCTGATATTATAAGAAAAATTACATGATACCTCACTCCGTAGTTGTAAGCTCAAACAACCCCATTCTTTGGGGTTTCGTGTTTTGGAAGTGCTGCATGCTTGTCTCATTTTCAATGTTTTCAAAAATCTGTATGAAGATTAAATGTAAACCATAGATCAAATCATTAAGCTATCATCAAGTTTCCATTCCAATTTTCAAATTCCGACACCAAATTTTCACAAATTACAAATTCTCCAATTTCTCATTTTCATGTATTACAAATCACATTCCACACACTCCACAGTCCATAAATAATAACACTAACAGTAGACTCACAATCAATCTCACACTGTCACAGTAAATAGTATACTAATAAAACATAAAATCATAACTGATAACTCATAATTTCATAAATAATAAATCAAAAAACGAACTAAAAGAACAAAACCAAACAAAAAGAAAAATGAAGAGGCAAGCACTCAGGGGCGGACGCAGGCATTCAAAGTTGGGAGGGCACAATCAAACTTACAAAGAAGTTGGGAAAAACTTTACAATAAAAATATTTACATCCA
>CAIGRS010184733.1:0-11290 GCA_903798395.1 Fraxinus floribunda | reverse complement strand
AATTTATACTAAATTTATTAATTATCAAATTTATAACTTTTTCACTTTTAATGAATAATTTGAATTTATTGTTGAAATAATTATTACTTATTAATTGATTAGAATTTAAAAACAAATATTAAACAAAAATAACTATCATATTAAATAATTATGAATCAATTAAAATTTATTTATACTAAAATATTAAATAAGGACATAGATGGAAGAAATAAATTTTTATAGTGTAAACAAGTACAAAATGAGATTAAATGAAAACTATATATTTGGTGTAAGACTATTCCTTACACTATATTTGATGTATCATTTGAGCAACTTTTTCACTATACACCAAATATAAAACAACACACAAAAATCTCTTTCGAAGGCAATCTATGAAAAACTTTGGGAAAAATAAATTTACGTGGATTTTTATTTTTGACGATCTCGTAATTTGTAAAAAAAAAAAAAAAAGTAATTACTTATGGCTCACTTTGGACATGGCCAACTTCTTGTGGACCAATTGGCAAAATATCTTATCACTAGTATCTTCCGATAATACTTTGGAAAGCAACTTATGTTCTATTAAATGCTTATTTAATTTAATTTTCTTTTTGGTATTGATAGTGTACATATGAATGAAAATGAATGGTTGTTGAGACTCAAGCTAGAAGGTATACCTAACCAAGCATGTCGTGGAAAACACTTTTTAAGACAAAAAATGATGACTTTAGGACACATGATGGTGTAAAGGAAATAGTTCGTTTATTGAAGTTCTAAGCTTCAAATTTACTATCTTTTTAGCTCTTTCTGTAATATAATTTTTTTGCATGTTGGCACATCATCATTTCTTAGTAAGAGGGAAAGCGTCAAAATATATTTTCTCGACACTTCAACACACTACACGTTGACATCTTTTCCTTTGTTAAAAAGAGATAATGTATAGAAGTGTCAAAAATGTGTTGAAAATGTAACAACTTTTCGACAACCAATTTCACTCACGGAGACGTAACAACCACATCCAATATGAAGTTTAGACATTAATTATGATAGAAGTCTATTAGCATGTTTGATCTGTTACACTGGATAATATAAACATGGTCCTTGCAAAAAAAAAAAATAATTTTGAGATGCGACAACAAAGTGATGTTGAAGTTGCAACATAGTTTTTTATCACGCCCCGTAGTAACTAGGAAGAATAACTTGTATCGAAAAACTAACATAGCTTAGATTGAAATACACTTTAAGTTCTTGTTTGATAAAAAGTTTGTCAACTTTTTTAATGGGCCAAAATTTAATTATAACCACACATTTCATGAAATTCACAATTTTTATCATTTTTTTCAGTCACACATTTCATCAACTTTTATCAAAATTTGTTAAATATTTATAAAGCCCCTGTTTGAAACCCATTTTGGGTTGAAAAGAATTTTTAGAATAGTGATTGATGTAAGAATGTATGGTGGAAAAGTGATGAAACGTTTTTGATTTGTGTGTAATATTATTTTATTAAGAGAATGTGTGGTTGAAATGAAAAATGAGAATGAGAATGAGAAATGAATGGGTGCCAAACGGGGGCAAAATGCTTTGTCAAACAGGCCATAAACTTGTTTTATTACCCAACAAAATTCTTTACTCTTATAGCTCTTAAAATCTCTCGAACAATATATCTTTTTACACATTACTTCGATTTCTACTGTGTACACAAGAACAAAGACAAATAGTTATCATAATTTGTGCATCATTGTCACGTCTCTTTATTATCTCTCGAACAATATATCTTTCTACACATTACTTCGATTTCTACTGTGTACACAAGAACAAAGTCAAATAGTTATCATAATTTGTGCAGCATTGTCACGTCTCTTTATTTTGTTGATCTTATTATTTAATGCCAACTCACATGAAGATCATTCTCAGTACTTCGTACGAATGGCATTATAGTCATTATTTCATTATTCTAACTATGTGATTAAATGATAAAATTAGTTAAATGTGTAAATATGAGATTTATTTCATATCAATTCACATAGAAATCATTTACAAATGTACGAATGGCTTTGCAAATGATAATGGATATTATAGACTCCTCAAGTTTCGCCTTCTTATGAAATGTCTGGAATGCCCTTCACTAGTAGGAAAAATCTTCTTTTGTTAGTTCATCAATTATAGGGTAATTAACTAATTATATTTGGACCACAGTTTTTAGTTAACATTTTAGTCATTAAACTTCTGTCCCCAACTTTTTTCATCGCATTTTAATAATTAATATTCAATTAAGTTAGTTATCGTATCCATAATGATAATTTGTGTCCAAAGATAGCATGCTTCATAATCGTAGACAAATACTTTGTCAAACTTTTGTATTTGACGATTTGTTAGAATACATTGCACAAATAAGTCTTCATACTCTCTTAACGGATTTGGACGAAATTGTCACTAAAAACATAATGTGTTAATTAATGAAAAGTGAAGATAAGACAGACAAAAAAGAGATAGGACCAAGCAAAAAAGAAATGAGAAAAACTTTAGTATGAATAGAATTACCATTAATTATGGTAGTTTAAGATTTTTGTTGATTGTTGTTGACAAGTTAATATAAGATGCAGTCTTTATAAAATGCGTTTGCAAGTCTTTAATTGTTAGTGTCATCCAAGTAGCAAGTCAAGCACGAATGAAATTGTTAATTTAACGTCTAAAAAAAAGAGAGGGAAGGACATTTGCCCTTCGGTCAAGGGTGGAAATAACAATATAAATTGGGATTAATAGCATAATACCTCATGTAAACGTTTTTATGTACAATATACTCCCTACTTATTGGAAATCGCAAAAAATCACCTATTTCAAATGTTTTGTGAGAAAAACACTCATGCCGTAACATCCGTCTGCCTTGCCGTCAAATCCCAAAAAAATACAAAATAGGAAAATTGATAAAAAAAAAAAAAAAAAAAAAAAAAAGTAAGGTAAATGCGTCGATACAGATTTTCATCTTTAATAAAACCCACCCGAAATTAGTAGGGGTTTTTGTGTAAGATGAAGAGACACGGCTGAGATTCTTCAGATTGCTAACCCACGCTATACGATCAGTTCCATCTTCACCCATGATACTAGAGGTTTCCTTGAGCACTTCTGAAATTCCAACAATTGTCATTCTTCAGCAAAGGTGTGACATAAATTTGTTGAAGCAAATTTTTAATTTTAAAAAATGAGTGTGTAGATACGAGAAATTGTGGAATTGAGTATTGAAATTAGTTGTATATTTGATATGTTTTCAGTTTGATTGGGATTACCGAGAATGGAGACTCCAAAACTCAGAGAGTTTGTAGAAGTTCCTGTGTATGGTATGTTGCTCTATTTTTGCAGAGTAAGAAATGATTTTGTTTCAAATTTTTTACGTGTTCCGTTAGAATTTTGTTGTAAAAGTGTGTGCATATTGTTTGTTGTGGGTCTTGAAGTAATTCATGTACTAACCCTTGTTGACATTATCATCCAACTGGATACACAGACTACTTCACAATGGCTATATACAATGACGGTGTGTTTTTTGATAAGTCGAATAATATCAAATACGAACGTGGTACTTTGATGTTTGTAGACTTTGTGATGACCGATTACTTCACTAGGGAATGGTTCAAAGCTCTTGAGTATGTTTGTGGGACCGTGTGCCTTTAGGATTTTACTTCAAGATGCAGAAAGGGAATTTGGGTAGTGTTTTGAGGAGGTTGCGTTGTGAATCAAATGTGAGAGAGATGTTGAAGGACCTTAAAGGACATAAGTTGTTTGAGATTTTCAAAGCTAGATAACAACATTACCTCGAGAACCATACCAAGAACCAACATGAGGTCTTAGAGAGTAGTGCCCGTAATGAAGAGAGTGAAAGTAACACAGAAGGTTGCTACATCTCGGCGTTTGATGTGCATGAAGGTAGTATGGGTGAGGTAAACATTGGTGATTGTGTGTCTGGAAATGTGAAGGAGTCGTTGCAATTTGAGGAAACACTGGTGTACGAAGCTACAGTCGGTACCTCACAACCAGGTTAGCATATAGAGAACTCGAAGATGGGTAAGGAAGATTCGAAGCATGAAGGACATAATCATGACGATATAATAGAAGATGAAACTCAAGGCTTTGTGGAAAGTGATTACGAGGTAGAGAATGAACCTGAGTTGGTGAAGATGTTAAGGATGAAGCTAATTTTATCTCTGACATTGGTTTTGGATTGTACGATAGGCAAGAAATAGAGACATTATGTGACGCTGTTTAGGATGATTTTTCGCAACCAATTTAGATTAAATGGTGTGTCATACAGTCCTATACCAATGAACAACCAGGCAAGAAGAAATAAAATAGAAGAGGAAATTGGAAAATCACAAAAGCACAACATTTACTAACATCGATTCAGTATACACACCAACAAGGCGGTTGAAACTTTATTTTTTGTCAACACACCACATCACCACACACCCACACAGAAACCTAAAAATCTAAGACCTAAATCTAAAATCAGTGCTCTACCTCTACAATTCCAATAGCTATTGTTCGAGTGCATTCCTGAATCTCAATAGCCAAGGTAAGATCTCCACAGATCTACTACATATAGGCCGGTCAAATCATGAGAAGTACTCACAACCTTCATTTTACTGTAGAAAATCAAAAAAATATGAGAGCTTGAGCATATTCAGCAAAAAAAGAAAAAAATGCTCAAAAATTGTGTTCGGGTTTTCATTACTAGACGTCGTGTGCATGTGAAGAACCTTCTTCTCGGGTTCGCTACTGTCTACGAAGTTTTCTGTTCAATCTCCATTTCACTTTTGCACAGACGGGAGTCCATAGCAACTAAGGGTGAAGTGGTTGCAGCTACGTACTAAAGATACGAAGTGGGTGTCTAGTAATGAAATGAGGAAAATAAAGAAAATACTAGTTTTGGGTGGATTTTATTAAAGATGAAAATTTTGAATTTGACATATTTGCTCTTCCTTATTTATCCATTTCCCCATTTTTTCTGGGATTTAGCGGCAAAGCAAATGGATGTTGACGACATGGGTGTTTTTCGCACGAATCGTTTACACGAGTATTTTGCTATTAATCCATATAAACAAATAAGGTGAACAAGAAACCTTAGTAACGGATGCTAGCAATCGAGCCTATATTTGGCTCATGTCTATAAATTGTTCATAAACACTCAAATCACTTTTTATTTATACAATCTTGAGATAATCAAATAATATATACTCATCAACCACCATTTTTTTTTTTATCTATCAATGATGTAAACTAATTTTAAACACTGCCCAAACAATCTTGTCACGTTCAATGATTTCCGCTTAATTATCGAATTTAGTATGGTGAAGAAGAAATCATGGGGCTTCCACTTCAAAACATGTCAAAATTGGTCCCTTCTAACTTACACAGAACTTTGCATATCATATATTTGTGCAACATAGGAAATTTCTAAATTCTTAAAATACATGACTGCACACTAAAGTTAAGTCAATCAAAGCAAGAGATGGATGTGACTACATAATCTTCGATGAGGTCAAAATTTGTACAACTGACTATTCTTTTTCTTAATCATGGGTCCGTTGCTTACTAATATGTACCAAGCATGCCCTTAGATACCGACCTATTGCACATAATAATACAACAAGTCCTAATAGGAAGTAGTACTAAGATTTTAATAGCAATTCGCTAAAATGATCCACATTTAGCAAAGACCACAAACTAATGCCACAAAATGCATACATTCGACAAAGAAGCTATACGCGAAATTTGAGACCTCGTGGTTAAATTATGTAGGCTGTTAAACGTAAAAAAAAATTTCGATTGTTTTTATCGATTAAAACGTATAAAAATTTAACGAAAACGAAATAAAACATTCGTAAATATACTTACCAATTCGAAGTGATTGTTAAAGAATATTTCTTTCTTCAGCGTTCGATAAATTTTTGAGACTTTGAGGTTGAAGCAGATGAAAATTGAGATAGTTTTTCTCTCTGTTGGAATAGGCACATAAGAAAAGTTAAGTGATTTTGAAATTTTAAGTGGGAAGAGTTTGATTTTCAAATATTAACTAAAATGGTAAATAGTCTTTTAAACAAAATAATATTTTTTAATTATATAATTTATTTAAGAACATTTTTATCTCTTAAAACCTCTAAATAGATCAACTTCTAACAGATCAATGTGAAAATATAGTATAGTCGAAAATTCAAATTGACAATTGGGCTTGTTAACTCGGCCCATCTTAAAAGTACCCCCCGATTACACAGGGTCCTCAAGAGTCAAGATCAATAAATCCCGCCTTCTTCGAAACCCCTAGCAAAGCTTCCAACCGCAAGCATCCATGGCGGTCACGGACCCGTCTTCTCAACAACCAACAAAATCACTCAATCTCAGCATATCCAGTCACAACCAATTTTTAGGTTAAAATCATAATGACTAGTTCTTGTTACGCCAAATTGATTAATTTGAACCATTAGAAAGTTTTTACTGATTTTTCTTGCATTTATGCGTGTAGTGTGGAGGGAATTCTTATGGGGCGGAATCGCAGGAGCATTTGGTGAAGGAATGATGCATCCTGTTGATACAATTAAGACACGGATACAAAGCCAAGTTATTCTCAGTGGACGCCAGGTTGATTAATAATTACGAAATCAACGAATGCATTTGTTTCTGTAAATCTACAACTTTGTGAAGTTACGACTTTATCTATATTTGTGAAGGAAGTTTCGTGCTTTGGTAATAAAGGGTTTGTTGTTTTGTTACTTTCAGAACCAAAAAAGCATATTACAAATGGTTCGGACAGTTTGGGCAATAGATGGTTTAACGGGTATATCTTCCTGCTTTTGCTCACATTTTGTTGTCTATTTTTTTAATCAGATTTTTGAACCTATATTCTGTAATTTTGCATGCTGACATGCGTACTGAGTATGATATTGTTTGGCGCACTATACGATGTAATCTTGTTTCCGTGGTATATATAGTGAGCACAATTCGTTATATTTGTGATCCTTATCGATGATTGTTTATTAGGATTTTACAGAGGAATAGCACCAGGAGTCACTGGATCACTTGCTACTGGAGCTACTTACTTTGGAGTGATAGAGTCCACCAAGAAATGGATAGACGCGTCACATCCTAGCCTTGGTGGCCACTGGGCACATTTTATTGCTGGAGCTATTGGTAAACTTCTAATTCAATCTGCTTTTTATTTTTTATGTCCTAATTTGAAACCATGTGGTAGCCAAGTGCGAACTCCAAGTTTGTAAGGGATACAATTTAGGTTGTTGCTGTATTATTTCATACCATGGATTTGGATGGTAGAATGATTATCTTCTCCCAGACATTTTGAATGTGAGCTTGGCTTATCTAACTCATAAATCACTTCTACTTTTCTATATGACTTTCAGGTGATACGCTTGGCTCAGTTATTTATGTTCCATGTGAAGTGATAAAGCAACGCATGCAGATTCAGGGCTCAAGGAAGTATTGGACATCTGTTGTAGCGAAAGACAGTTCCCGTGTCAAACATGGCACGCACTTATATGGCTACTATTCTGGGATGTTTCAGGCTGGATGTTCAATATGGAAGGAGCAAGGCATGAAAGGATTGTATGCAGGGTATTGCTTTTTTATGTCAATGCTTAACGCCTTAACCTGTACACGTTGATTGATAATTTATCTATACGTTGGTGTAGTGAGGGCTGGGGCAACTAGTAAAGTCATTCAGTCCTCATGCATCAATCTATTCCACTAGCAATTGTCAAGTATCCAACTGCGAGGACCCTGGTGTGGTTAACTAATAATCCTAAACATGATTAACAACTCGCTTTTTGGTTTTTCATAGCATCAGTACAGAACTACCCCCAAAATCCAAAATAAAAGTTACATAAGGGAGAGTGCAGAAAAGTGATTGATTGCTTAACTTCTTTATGATCATTATCTCATGATTTCCATAAGTCAACCATTGGGCTCTGCTAACTAGCTAGTTTCTCACTAGAAGCTTCTATTAAGTTTTATTAAGTTATACTCTGCATTTACATTTGGGGAAGTTGGCTTCAACTTTTAAGTCTAGTATATTAATTATTATGTTCTTGCTCACCCATATTAACAGTCAAAATAAAGCAAAATATTTCTCTTTTCCTTTTTTCTTATTTATTATGGGTGTGTTTTGAGCCACATTATTTTGGAAGAATATATTCCGGAATAGTGAATTGATGGAGAATGTATGGTTGAAAAAGGAGGACAAATAATTGATGTGAAGAAAAATATTATTTTATTGAAGAACGCGTGGTTGAAAATGAGGAGAAGAATGAAAATGAAAATTTTAATGTGTACCAAACATGGGCTATATGTTGCATTCATGATATCTTCCCATTTATTTTGCAGATATGGGTCCACGCTTGCACGGGATGTGCCATTTGCTGGCCTTATGGTATCAAATTCTATACTGGGATTCAAATGATTTTTTAAATACATTAGTTGTAGTATTTTTGCATAATTCGATTTAACTTTTAGAATGAAAATTCAAAGACAAGTGAAACTTGCCAATTTTGTTCTCTGTTTTACTGCTTCCACTTAATGGATGAGAATTGTTCTTGAATTTCTGTTTTCAGAATCATTTCGTAAGAACAATACTGCTTTGGAGGAAAAAAGAATCATTTGTTTCTCTGTTTATGTAATGGAAAATGACATTTCTGTGCCAAATTGTATTGCTACGATAGTTAAGATTTTGATCAGTAACCTTCCTTACTTGACTCTATAGTAGATGCAAGGGATTCCATTGCCGCATTTTCTGTGCCAAATTATATTTCTACAAGGAATTTTGTGCATCTTCTTCACCTCAAACTTTTCCATGGAAATTGCGTTACTCAACTGAAAATTATGATCACAAGATGTCTCGGTTAAGTTCTAATGTTGTTAAATGATATCCGTATAAGTAATTTTGCTTTCCTAATGATTTTAATTGCTGATAAAAATGTGCCTTCACTACAGGTGTTGTCATTATTACACACATGGAGAAGAAAATTCATCTTTAATTTGAATATTTGGTGTATCATGTCAATTTAGTTGGTCTATCTACATGTCTCTTAGTTCTCTCTACGTGTGTGTGTGTGTGAGAGAGAGAGAGAGAGAGAGTTTGTGGTAAATTCAATTAAATTTTGATAGTTCTTCTGTTGTTAATGTCTCTACAAGACTTTGTAATGAAATCTGGGCTTACTCTTGACAGGTTACTTTCTATGAGGCTTTTAAAAGCATGGCACAGTACGGGAAGCAAAATTGGTTTCCCAACTCAAAATTTCAAGCTAATAGTTCTCTTGAGGGACTCTGTTAGGAGGATTAGCTGGTGGTATGTTTAATGTGTTGTACTGTTCTATATTTCCTGATGGTGTTTTGATTGAATTAAGCAATGACAGCTGACATTAATTTTTCAAAAGTCATTCTTATAATCTCCTTCAAATGTTCCAGGTTTGAGTGCATATCTCACCACTCCTCTAGATGTTGTCAAAACAAGATTGCAGGTACAAGGGACGACTGTGAGGTATTATCGCCACCATTTGAATTTCATCCGAAATGCTATATATATTTTGCTCTCATTGCTTCTGGAATATTATTTTTTTCACTGTTTTGCTCAGTGCAGTGCTATAGACGCACTGCTTCATTAAGGTGCTTGGTTTTCATCCATCACAACATTTTTCCTTTTTCTGTAAAAGTAGAAACCCCATTCAATGCCTATCTAAAATTTCAGACATTAATTGAGATGTTTATTATTCATTTGAAGATGCTGGAGAGATTGAAATTGTAAGGCTTTATTTACGAGTGGGATTTAGTGCGTGTTCTCTTTACTAACAGAGGTACAAGTGAAACTGAAGTTGGTGATAATGAGGCAGTTGAGATCTAGTCATGTTATTCTACCCATCATAAATTTCTCCTCTCTCTCCTTCGTCTTCCCGACATTTCCGCTGGCTTCTGTGTCTGTGCATGTCTCTGTTTCCTGCTTTAGCATTCGTCATTTTGTATGTTAGCTGACATCCCACTTGCTGGACTGTTCATTACTTCAAATCTGGTGACTGGTTTAATAATCTCGGCTTGTTTATTATGCTTGAATTTTGCTCATTACAGTAACATTCGCAATTAAGATTTTTATCTTTTACACCTTTTGCAAAAATACGGGAAAGATTATGATGCAAATTCCTCGATAACCTGAATATTTTTCCAGGTACAATGGATGGTTGGATACTGTTCATAAGATATGGTTGACTGAAGGTATGAGAGGGATGTTTAGAGGTAGCGTCCCCAGAATTATGTGGTACGTTCCAGCTTCAGCTCTTACTTTCATGGCTGTGGAATTTCTCAAAGAACATTTCAATGACAAATTGCAAGATGTAGCTATTATATCCATAGACAAAAAAGGGTCTTCCTTGCAAGACGCTCTTAAATAAGCAGCCCATTCCCCTTTGGTTCAACGATGACTAAGGGACACGAACACATTGTATCATATGAAAATTGTCAACTGATTTTAGAGAGCAAATAGTTAACAGAAGCCTTGGGAATTAGGTAGCTGCAACGTACAGATATGTAGTTGAATTGAGGAAGTGCACTTTCATATGAATGGACAACAAATATATCATAAAATTGCATTTGAATCAGTCTCTGAAAATATGCTCCTATTCTACTCTACTTGTTGAATTGTCGGATGATTTTTGCTCGAGTTTAAATTTATTTGACCGAGTTGTATTAAATCTTGGGGTTCGATATTAAAATGTTAACATTATTAAAAGAAGCAACTTAAGTCCGTATATGTTGTTTTATATTTATATCTTTATTCGACGTTGGATTTATCCTTTAACATATCTCGTAAATGGTGGCTCGTTTAAGCAGAGTAATCTTGAAATTCGTGTATTCATTTTGAATTTTAGTTGTATCGAATTGCTTATTTGAGTTTAATGGTTTTAATAACATATTAAGACTTGAAACTCCATTTTTAAAGGTCAATATTATTAAGAGTAGTTTAGACCGTTATACGCTGTTTTAAGTAGTCATTTGATCATATTGAGTTGACAATCATGTCATTGCAAGTTCATGCAATGGGTTAGCATGTTCTTGTTTCTTACAACCCTTCAATGTGGAATCCTTTCACTAGAAAGGTTAAGAAATTACCACATACGCTAGTAGAATATACGAAAGAAAGGGAGGTTTTATGTGCGTGAAGAATATGGTTCTGGGTATGATTCTTCGGTCGAGGCAATTGGAGAGTCTAATTGCTCATCCCTTGAAAGATGAATACAAGTGAGCAGGGGCGGACCCAGGGGCC
>CAIGRS010184705.1:0-10692 GCA_903798395.1 Fraxinus floribunda | reverse complement strand
ATTACTTGTGACGAACCGTACACTTACGGTAATTTTAATCCGAAATATATTTTCGTGAACAAGTTTTTCGCCAAATATCAAACTTCATTAATTTGGTTTTTTGGACTTGATTATCTTGTTGGGCATACATCATAATACATATTGGTGATACCATTTTTAGCAGCCAAGACCAATAAGTAAGATGAAGCACAAAAAAGATGCACGATAGTTTATGTTCCTTAGAGTGCTATTCCAATACGTTTGGTAATACTTTTAAGTGCTTATGAGTGGTGGATCCTACGGAATGTTCGGATGATAAGTTGGTAGTATCTGTGGATCCTACAAAATGTATAGATAAAAAGAATGTTTGATTGGCTTAATTGTGATTTAAGCTTTGCCGGAACCTGCACTCACGTTCCATTGCTATTTTTGCTCATTGATGTAGAATATTTTTTAATCCATAGACGGTAATACATTAGGTGAAATACTTATCATCACAAGCCCCTTTTTAACATGTTAAATTCACGTTCGTCTTTATGTTTCAAATTTTCAGGTTTTACCATCGGCTGCCATTAGTTATTTTGTCTACGAGTTCATGAAGATAGTGCAATAAGAATAAGCGCTATCACTGGTAATATGCTAATGAAGGCTGCTGACCATGGTCGAATATAAGTTTTTATGGCCTCAGGTTTTGTTGCTCTCAACAAGAAGATTGTAATGAGATATTCCACACACAACCCACAAAAAATTCCCATTAGAATAGGCTACTTTTGAGGGTAGAATAATGCTTAATTCCACTTTGGACTGCTGAGGTTTCGAGAATAACACTTCCTTTGGTCGTGAAAAATGATCTGAGTTTCAATCTCTAATTTCCATGCAAGAATAGCATTTTTTTCATGTAACTTGATGTTCTCTAATGGCAATGCCTGTGTCAAGGATATGTTACCTTAATCATAGGAGATTTATTTGTAATGATTTATTTCTTTCCATCTTTACTGTACTTTACATTTATAATCATGATTTGTAATTATATATAGAAGACATACTAACGACAATGTAGTGTGGTGAATTCACTCCAAACAGTCTCATGGTATCAGAGCAGGACGGATTAACCTCCATCGATTCCTCTGCTTCAATGGCCTCCGAAAATACCTCACCCACTCTTCTCCCTTTCAATACCATGATTCACATGGTCACAATCAAATTATCATCCTCCAATTATCTCCTATGGAAGAGCCAACTTCTCCCCTTACTTGACAGCCAAAAACTACTCGGCCATGTTGATGGGACTCTTCAGCCACCACCCCTTTTTGACCCTGAAGGCTCTAAGACACCAAACATCAAACACCTGACGTGGAAGAACACCGATCAGCTCCTATTGAGTCTCCTCCTTTCCTCCCTCACGGAAGAAGCCATGGCCGAGGTTGTAGGCCTCTCCACCTCACGCGAGGTCTGGCTAACACTCGAAAATACCTTCAGTCATCGATCAAAAGCTAGAGAAATTCGTCTCAAGGACGACCTTCAACTGATGAAACGTAGGACTCGATCCGTAACGGAATATGCTCGAGCATTCAAGGCCATTTGTGATCAACTCCATGCTATCGGAAGACCCATCGATGGCACTGATAAATCTCATTGGTTCCTCCGAGGACTAGGTTCAGATTTTACAAGTTTCTCCACCGCTCAAATGGCTCAAATGCCTCTGCCCTCCTTCTCTGACTTGATCTCCAAGGCTGAAAGTTTTGAGATCTTCCAGCGATCTCTTGAAACCTACGGTCCCCCAACTGCCTCCTTTGCCGCCACAAATCGAGGCCCAAATCGCCCCACTCCGAGGCAACCAAATCGAAACCAACCGGGGCGTCATTTCCCCTCAACCCACGGCAATGGACGTTCCAATTTTGGGCAGGGACGCCGCCCACCTCGCTGCCAAATTTGCCGGCTGGACGGCCACTATGCCGACAAGTGCGACCAGAGGTTCACACGGGGAAGAGGAAACCTAAGCAACACAGCCCATCTAACTGAGGCTTTTAATGCCTCTTGTTCTCTAAATGGGCCAGAGCCCAATGATTGGTATCTGGACACAGGAGCTTCAGCCCACATGACACCAAACCTTTCTCACTTGGATCAAGCAAGTAACTATACGGGTAAGGATCGAGTAATCGTAGGGAATGGTGCTTCCCTACCCATAACTCACACTGGTATCATCTCTCCTACCCAACACTTGATTTATTGGATGATTTAGTCGTTCCTCGTTTAACCAAGAATCTCATGTCCATTAGTAAATTAACATCTGATTTTCCCGTTTCCGTTACATTTACTGATAATTTTTTCTCTATCCAGAATCGTCAAACGAGAAGGGTGGTGGCAACCGGTAAACGTGATGTGGCTTATATGTGCTGGAGCGTGGAAACTCTGCTTTTCTTTCTGTTCTTAAAAATAAAGCCTTACATGCCTCGTACGACTTATGGCATGCTCATCTTGGACATGTAAACCATTCTATTATTTCATCTTTAAATAAAAATGGTCATCTCTATCTTACCTCTTTATTACCTTCTCATGCATTATGTGAAACATGTCAAATTGCAAAGAATCATCGTTTACCTTATTCTCGTAATGATCGTCGATCGTCAAATGTGTTGGATCTTATTCATTGCGATATTTGGGGTCCTTCCCCCATCAAGTCAAACTCGGGATTCATTTACTATGTACTATTCATTGATGATTATTCCCGTTTCACTTGGCTTTACCCTATGAAATTAAAGTCTGAATTTTACGATATCTTTACTCAATTTCAAAAACTTGTAGAAAACCAACATTCCACGCGCATTAAAATTTTTCAGAGTGATGGTGGTGCCGAGTTTACAAGTAATCGCTTCAAAGCACACCTTAGCACCTCGGGTATTCACCATCAACTCTCTTGCCCCTATACACCCGCCCAGAATGGGCGCGCTGAACGAAAACATCGACATGTCACTGAGATAGGATTGGCACTGCTTTTCCATTCCCACCTCTCACCTCGTTTCTGGGTTGATGCCTTCAGCACTGCAGCCTACATCATTAACCGTTTGCCCACACCGCTTCTTGCAGGTATATCTCCCTTTCAGCTTCTCTATGGTTCATCACCAAATTATGAGAATTTTCACCCCTTTGGTTGTCGTGTTTATCCTTGTTTACGTGATTACATGCCTCACAAATTTTCTCCTCGCAGTATCCCTTGCATCTTCTTAGGATATAGCCCTTCTCATAAAGGTTTTCGCTGTCTTGAACCCGCTAGCTCCAGGATTTACATCACACGTCATGCCCAATTCGATGAACAACACTTTCCCTCTAGAAATAGCTCCCAGGCTCAGCCCCTTTCCTCTCTTCACATCTCCAATTTTCTAGAACCAACCATGCTCCATCCCGACCCACCTTCACCGTCCCCTCTGCATCATTCCCCGCTTATCACTCCATCCGGATCTAACCCATGTGTTATTTGTACTGACCCAATGGACAAGGTTTTGCAGGTCCCTGATTCTCTTGCAGGCCTCTCTTTACCTTCTCCGCAACCTCAACCACCTCATGATGACTCTGATGTTGCTCCACTTATCACTACTCCCACTCCTGCTCCAGCTCCTCCTCTGGGTTCTCATCCTATGCTCACTCGAGCCAAAGCTGGCATTTTCAAAACTCGCCATCCCGCGAATCTTAGTATTTTGGAATCCTCTGGACTACTTGCTGCTCTACTTGCCTCCATTGAGCCTAAAGGATTCAAATCTGCTGCTAAGAATCCTGCATGGCTTGCTTGCCATGGATGAAGAAGTTCGAGCTCTCCAACATAATCATACTTGGGTTTTGGTCCCTAGACCTGCTCACACCAATATTGTCGGTTCCAAATGGGTGTTTCGAACCAAATATCTACCTGATGGTTCCATTGAGCGCCTCAAGGCTCGGCTTGTAGCCAAAGGCTACACTCAGATACCTGGTCTTGACTATACTGACACTTTTAGTCCTGTTGTCAAAGCCACTACTGTCCGTGTTGTGCTCTCTCTTTCTATTACAAATAGATGGCCCCTTCGTCAACTTGATGTGAAAAATGCATTTCTCAATGGCACTCTCACTGAAAATGTTTATATGGAACAACCTCCTGGGTACATTGATCCTCAATACCCGAATTATGTCTGCAAACTGAAGAAAGCTCTCTATGGCCTCAAACAAGCTCCTCGTGCTTGGTTTCAGCGCTTTAGCTCCTTCCTTCTCACTCTTGGGTTCTCTTGCAGCCGTGTTGACACCTCTCTCTTCGTCTTTCATAAGCAGTCTGCAATTATTTATCTACTATTGTATGTTGATGATATCATCATCACTGGCAACAACTCCTCTCTTCTTGATCGATTCATTCGCAAGCTCAATTCTGAGTTTGCCACCAAGGATTTGGGCTCCCTCAGCTACTTCCTTATCCTGGAAGCTACCTACTCTACTGATGGTCTCTTTATTAGTTAGCTAAAATATGCCCGGGATATTCTGGCTCGGGCACAGTTACTTGACAGCAAGCCGGTTCACACTCCAATGGTCGTCTCTCAACATCTAATTAGTAGTGGACCTGCTTTCTCGGACCCCACTCTCTACACATCTCTAGTTGGTGCTCTTCAGTACTTAACCATTACTCGTCCCGACATCGCTCATGTTGTTAACTCTGTCAATCAATTCTTGCATGCCCCTACTACAGATCACTTTCTTGCTGTCAAACGTATCTTACGCTATATTAAGGGTACACTTCACTAAATACTTAAAAATAATAATAATATCCAACAGAATATGTGATAAAGTTGAATACTACAAAGATCATAATAATATTCAACAAAGTTTGTGATGAAGTTGAATATTTAAAGAATAATTATATCCAATAGAATTTGTTTATTTTTAACTTTATCACAAAATGTGAGAGGTTTTATGTTGAGTGTAGCATGACATTTTTACTGTCACATAAGTTTGGTTTTGTAATGATTATTACTTGTTTTCAAGTACATGGTTGGAAGTATTATTTGAATTATAGGCTAAGTATGGTCTTATGAAAAAGTTGTCATGTGTAAGGTGGTTTGGTAGGTGAAGTATGGGAGTCCATTTTGTACTCAAGACTTTTTGTAAGAATTATATATATGAATGGAAGGAACCAGCCGATAAGAACTACACAACCCGATAAGAATTGCACCAGCCGATAAGAACTACATTTTTTGTCACTTTTTCATTCTCTTTGTATTTCTACATATACTTTCATGGTATCAGAGCTTCATTGATCTTGGAAGGGATCGAGAAGAAGTAAAATAGCTCCTGAAGTAGATAAAATTTGTAACACCCTGAAAATTTTTAGAATAAAATTTAATTAGTTTACATTCCATATTTTATTTTTTTAAAGTTGAGGGACTAAAGTGATATATGTATTAACTTCAATTTTGGGCTACATTTTTTAGATATTGTTAAAGCAACTAAAAGTATATCAATATGGGTCTCGTTGGATAGCTCATTTTTAATCATATAAATTAGGCTTAAGAAAAAGTCAATTTGGATAAGTGAGGCCCAAGTTATCGAAGTTGAGAAATTTTGCCTTAAATTGTAATTTATTATTATGTTATTTTTTTAAATAAAAGTTAATTGGGATGGATAGCCACGTGAATGGATAATNATTGGGATGGATAGCCACGTGAATGGATAATTGTTATTTTTGTTTTTTTGAATTCTATTGAAAGTCAAGTTGTAACCACCTTTTGTTATGATAAGTATTTTGTACACATATCACCTTGTGATTTATTTATTAGCAATTCAATTTTATCAAATGTGATAAATACGATTTTCCATCACAATTTCACTATAACTCAACCACTAAATTTTTCAACTATAAATAGTGTGTCAATGTCTCATAATTCACTACCACAGAATTTTACATAGCAACTTTCATATAAGGCCTGTAGCAAGGTTGAAACATGGTTATTGGATAGTGGTTGCACTCACCACATGACTGCAGACTCCAGCATCTTTGTTGAATTGAATAAAGCCTACAGGTCCAGAGTTAAAGTGAGAATTGGAGATTTTGTGGAAGTGAAAGGCATAGGGTGATTGATGTTCAAACTTCAACAGGTATTAAACATATACCTGATGTTTTATATGTACCTGAGAATCTGAGATAATCAAAACCTAGTTAGTGTAGGGAAATTGCTAGAGAAAAACCATGTCTTAATGTTTAAAGATAAAGCCTGCACTGTACTAGATGGAAATGGACAAGAGATAATGATGGTTCAAATGGAGAATAGAAGCTTTCCTATAGATTGGAAAAGTATCACTACACATGCATGTCTAGCTAAAGAAAGTGAGTCTTCTTTATGGCATAGACGATTTGGTCATGCTAGCCATACTTTACTTAGGCAAATGTATGATTTTAATCTTGTTGAAAACTTGCCTAAAATCATTGATGATACATGTGTCACGTCTGTCAACTTGGAAAGAAAACGAGATTGCAATTCCCTAAGAACCAGTCAAGAAGGGCTGTCAATAAGCTTGAGTTAGTGCACTCAGATGTCTGTGGTCCAATGAAAAGCACCACACTGAATGGCAGCAAATACTTCATCCTCTTCCTTGATGATTTAACCATAATGTGTTGGATTTATTTCTTGAAAGCTAAATCAGAAGTTGCAGCTGTGTTTCAAACATTCAAGAAAATTGTGAAGAATGAAAGTAGCCGCAAAATAAAGGCAATCAGAACTAATAATGGAACTGAGTATAGCTGTAGACAATTAGACAATTTCTGTAAAGCTAAATATGTTAAGCATCAACTAACAATTCCCTATTCTCCTCAACAGAATAGAGTTAGTGAGACGAAAAATAGGACTGTGATGGAAATGGCTAGGTGTTTGTTGATTGAGAAAAAAGTATCCAAGGAGTTCTGGGCTGAGGCAGTTAACACTACTATTTATCTTCTCCATCGTTTGCCAACAAAAGGATTGGATAAGACGACTCCATATGAGGCCTGATATGATGTCAAACCAGATAACTCAAATCTGGAAGTATTTGGGAGTGTTTGTTACACTCATATTCCTGGTGTAAAAGGAAATAAATTGAGTGATAAGGATGAAATTGGGACATTAGTTGGTTATTGCAGCAATGTCAAAGGATATAGGGTGTTCAATCCTCAGTCCAAAAAGGTAATCTCCATCAGAGATATCAAGGTAAATGAAAATGCAATATGGAGTTAGGAAGATAGTTCACTTGTCAAAGAAAAAACAAATAATCTGATTCCTCATAACATAGATGAAGAAATCAATGAAGATGAGGTGGAATCTGATGATGATTCAGACACGGACAATGGCAGAGTAAAGATGGGGCATTTAGCAAACATTTATGCAAGGTGTAATGCTGCAACTGTGGAGCCTGCAAGCTTTGTTGAAGCAGCTAAGTCATCTAATTGGATGGCTGCAATGGAGGAAGAGATCAAAATGGTAGAAAAGAATGACACTTGGGAATTGATTGACAGACCACTGAATAAGCAAGTGATTGGAGTTAAATGGGTGTATAAAATGAAGTTAAACCCTGATGAATCTGTTAACAAGCTAAAAGCAAGGCTAGTTGTCAAGGGTTATGCTCAGAAGTACGGAGTGGATTTCACATATACCTTTGCATCAGTTGCAAGGTATGAAACAATAAGATTGCTGATGGCTATGGCAGCTCAAAAAGGTTGGAAGATCTTTCTGTTAGATGTGAAATCAGCATTCTTAAATGGCTACTTAAATGAAGAAATCTTCATTGAACAGCCTGAAGGTTTCATGGTTGATGGAATGGAGGATAAAGTCTATCTTCTCAAGAAAGCATTATATGGGTTAAGGCAGGCTTCAAGAGCCTGGTACATCAGAATCATGAGCATCTAACCTACCTTGGTTTTATTAAAAGCTTAAATGAACAAACTTTGTATGTGAACGAGGAGAAAAAGGATCTGGTTATCATTTCATTATATGTAGATGATCTGTTAATAATAAGCAGCAACTATGCATTGATTGAAGGTGTGATGAATGATGTAAAGAAGGCATTTGAAATAACAGAATTGGGGGAAATGCAATACTTTCTTGGCATGGAAATAAATCAATCTCATCTATGAATTTTCATATGCTGAAAGAAATATGTTAATGAAATACTAAAGAAGTTCAGCATGGAAAATTGCAAGCCTGTAGCCACTCCACTAATTTAGAATGTAAAATTGTTGAAGGATGATGATGCCAAGAAAATAGATGCAAAAGTCTATAGAAGTATTGTTGGTTGTCTACTCTATCTTACTGCAACTAGATCTGGTGTTACATATGCTGCAAATATTCTATCAAGGTTCAGAGAAGAGCCTAGTAAATTACATTTTCAAGCAGCCAAGAGAGTTCTAAGATACATCGAGGGAACAAAGGACTTAGGAATTTGGTTCAAAAGGTCTGAAAACTAAAAGTTAATTGGCTTCACAAACAGTGATTGGGCAGGGTCTCCTAAGGATATGAAGAGCACGTCTGTATATATATTCTACTTGGGATCAAGTATCATTTGCTAGAATTCAATGAACCAAAAGACAGTGGCTCAATTAACAGCTGAAGCTGAATATATTACTGCATCAGAGGCCACCAATCAAGTTGTTTAGCTAAGGAAACTGCTGGAGGACTTAAAGCATAAACAAGATGAAGCTACTATCATTTATTGAAATAATCAGTCTGCAACAGCAACGGTTAGGAACCTTGTGTTTCATGGAAGAACCAAACACATTAAGATTAAGTATCATTCAACCAAAGAGGCGCAAGAAAGGAAGGAGATTGAACTGTTGCATTGCAGATTAGATAAACAACTTGCTAGTATATTAACAAAGTCATTGGGTAAAGGGAAGTTCGAAACACTAAAAGATTGCCTTGGTGTTTCCAACAAAAATGTCAAGAAGGAATGTTGAGTGTAGCATGACATTTTTCCTGTCACATAAGTTTGGTTTTGTAATCATCATTTCTTGTTTTCAAGTACATGGTTGATAGTATTTTTTGAATTATAGGCTAAGTATGGTCTTATGAAAAAGCTGTCATGTGTAAGGTGGTTTGGTAGGTGAAGTATGGGAGTCCATTCTGTACTCAAAATGTTTTGTAAGAATTATATATATGAATGGAAGGAACCAGCTGGTAAGAACTACACAACATGGTAAGAATTGCACCAGCCGATAAGAACTACATTTTTTGTCACTTTTTCATTCTCTTTGTATTTCTACACATACTTTCATTTTATTTTTTTCATTCTCTTTGTATTTCTACATATACTTTCATTTTATAACTTTGGGATTCAAATATTTGAACTTTAGTCCCTAAAATATTAGCCAAGAATACGTTAGTTCCCTTATCTATCAAATCCATTCAATAAGGTAAATAAATTCGAATATAACAACTAATTTTGAGGTATGGGATGTCACATGAGCTGTTTCTTTCAATTTATAATATCAGATTTCACATATTTCAATATTATGGGCTGATGAAGAATCGGTCCGGTGAATGTCGCTTTCAAAATTCGAACTGATATTATATTTTTCTATTTCTAATTTTTTGCTTCTATTTTAATGTATATTTAGAATTTTTCCCTTGTATTCATTATATCCGGAATGGGAAGAATGCATTCCAGCCAATTTTGCTTTATGGTATTTACTGCTCGAATCGTACCTAAGTTTAGGGTTAAATTAATGTTTGTAATGGACTATTGAAGCTTGGCAGCAACAGAGTGGAGGAGGTGGCTGGCGATGGAGGAGAAGGTGGTGGCAGGGATGTTGAAAGTGGTGGTGGTGATGGGGCGGCGACGGTTCAGGGTCGTTTCCTTAAAATGTGGAAGTGGAGTGGGTGGTGTCAGGGAGGAAAATCATTTTAGTATTTTCCTTTTCTTTACTTTCGATTTCTAGTTTACTTCTTATCATTTTTTTCCATGCGAAATTAGGGGTGTTAGGAAAGGTGAGTTGCTACTTGCCTCGGCACGCTTTGGAAGCGAGCCCACAAGCACAAGGTCAAACATCAATTTGGTACCGATTCACACGAGCACGTCAGCTTGTCAGCTACTCACGAACCGTTGGGCCAAATTGAAAAAATATATATATACAATTTCATTATAAAATTATGCAATATGGTAACCACACTTTTGTTAAGCAAGCTCAAGCCAAATCCACCTGTAGGCGAGTCGAGTGGCTTGGCTCGCCCCATTTAACATGTGTGAAACTTATTTTTTGTATATAATTATAAATAAGGGTATCATCATTTTTTAAACATAAAGTCTTGCTTATTAACCATCCACTCGACTTGCCCCATTTAACATTCATGTATTTAATTCTAAATAAAGGTCTCATCGTCTTTTCAACATAGGGATCCAGAGTGAATTAATGAGTTCGGGTTGTCGATTCCACGAGGAATGTTTTCTTTTAATTGCACAAAAGTTAACTTAATTCTAACGATGAAAAACTCACAATTGAATTTGAGTTTGAAAATAATGAAAATACTAGGGCTGTCCGTGGGTCGGTTCGGTTCGATTCGGTTCGGTTTTGCTCGGTTCTGAAATTTTCGGGTATTTAACAAATGGACCCGTCGGGTCCAAATATAATTATGGAACCGTTCGGGTTCGGTTCCGTTCGGGTTCGGTTCGGGTCGGTTCGGTTCCTCTCGATTTCATGCCATAATTAAATTTTTTAACATGTACAGCAACACT
>CAIGRS010184663.1:0-12231 GCA_903798395.1 Fraxinus floribunda | reverse complement strand
TCTTGTAGCAAGAAATGATTTAGAACTTAAATTGAATGGGGACTTTTCTGATGCGTTGCTTTGTGTCTAATTGCAGAACAAGTAAAGTCTAAATGTCCAAAGATTACATACGCAGACCTATACCAGGTAGCTATGTTAAATCTTGAAACTCTTTTGGAGATTTCACTGGTTTTTGTGCAATACGATGTGTGTGTGAAGATGTTTTATCAATTTATGAACTGGATTTGTCCACAACTATCATACGGATGACATAAAGTATAATAAACTTTGAGGATTTAATTAAGGATTAAATTTGATTTATTGAGACTTGATATTTGATAATTTTGATACACTAGGCAAAACAAAAGAAGCTTAAACTTTTGGAGAGAAATTATGAGTTCATTAATTGACTTGTTCAGTGCTGGTTAGTGGTTAATTTAGCTGCTAGTGGTAATTAGATGTAGGTCGCTGATTCTTCTAGGTGTGTTTTACTTGAAAAATAATTGCCGCATATGTGCTGAACTATTGATTATCTATAATGACAATAAGAGAGTTGGTCAGAATGAAAGAATTGAATGACTGGGATATTGAACAAAATAAATTCGATATTTGGTGGCCAAAATCAGGAGAATTGAATGGGTCAAATTAAACCAGATATGAACCTGTGGATCTAGTGAAGGATACGAATCGGATGGAATTGAATCAGATGCTGTATGACTATTTTGTTAGCTCTGATTCGCGACTCTGGGAACTCACCTTAGTGATTACAATCAGTTGTGTGAATTGAGTAAAATCTCAATATTGTACTATGAATCTATGATTTCAATAACTATGGATATTTGGGTGTAAGTCAAGTATAGTACCTAAAATGTGCCATTCAAAATGTGTATGAAAGCAGATATAATATAATGTAATTTCTATATTGAATAGCTACACATACAACTCCCAATTTATAGTACAAATAGGGTGAGGAAAAAGGAAAGGAATCTCCTAAATTAGGATAGGAGGAAATCATCTATCTTTGAGTTAGTGCTGTGTGTGCATGAAACCTGGTTGCTGCATGTATTATGCCAAAAAATCATCTAATATCATTTCCTTTTATTTTTTCTGAAGGCGTTTGCCTACTTTTTTTATTTTTATTTATTTATTATTATTATTTATTATTTTTATTTATTTTTGTGTATGCTGCATTTGCAAACTTATTTCTGGAGAAAAAAAAAGGTTCTAATTGATCAATAAATTAAGAGTAAACTGACATGCTAATGACATTTTTACTGTAGCTTGCTGGTATTGTTGCTGTTGAGGTAACTGGGGGCCCCACAATTAATTTTGTTCCTGGCAGAAAGGTATGCCAACCTCTCTTATAGAGAGAAATCCATTTGTCTTGTGCCACGAATCTGGCAATTCATGCTTTGAAATCAATTTCTAGTCTACTTGGATTCCTTTCTATTGACATGTTATATTAATGGCAAAAATAACAATGTTGACGCTAGCTATCTTATCTTTGTTACAGGATTCAAATGTTTCTCCTAAGGAAGGGCGACTTCCAGATGCTAAAAAAGGTTTTCGAGTGAATCTCTTTTGTTTTTAAGATAAAGATCTTGAAATATAACCTCTTCTCCCCTGCTTCCACTGTCCTCCACTGCTCCACATCAAAGAAGAAAATTCCTAAATCTGAGTATTTGCATCAGCTTTTGTTTTTCTTTATTTTCTCTGTTAAGAATTCTGAAATTTGAATTTTCTTGCCATATATATTTATCTTGCCTACTATAGATTGAATTTGCAACTCGAATAAACCACTCTATCCATGGTTACATTACTGTTGGTCTATAGTCACGGTTCATCATATCAGATGATTTCTAGCATTCATATTTTTCTACACAAGATGTGCAAAGATATTTTGACTTGGTGCAACTTTTGCTTGCATATATTGCTTTTCGAGGGTCTTTTTTCATGCTCCGCTCATGTCTTAGTTTTGAACTGATAGAATCACATTACTTGTGATACATTAGGAAGCAGACTGCTCACTTGAAGCATTTTGAAATTATTGTGTAATTGGTCAGTACATTGAAGATTTGAATTTTGATCTTACATATTGTTTTGTATTTTGATGCTAGGTGTGCCCCATCTGAGGGAGGTATTTTACCGAATGGGTTTATCTGACAAGGACATTGTGGCACTATCGGGTGGCCATACCCTGGTAATCTCTATTCCTAATGTTCTTTGCTTCAAACTTAAGACCATTTCCAAAGCAGGAAAATTATCTCATGAAAAAAAAAAAAAAAAACTCTTTTTAAATTACCATTGACTGGAAAAAAGGAAAACATAATGAAACCGATATGCATGGTTTTGCAGGGAAGGGCGCATCCTGAGAGGTCAGGCTTTGATGGACCTTGGACTAAAGAGCCATTGAAATTTGACAATTCATATTTTGTGTAAGCCTTTTGTATAAATTCATCTTAGTTGTTTTAATTCAGTTTCATAATATTTCCATATTCTTGTAAGTTTCTCTTTTTTCTATCTGATATTAGGGAACTGCTCAAGGGGGAAAGTGAAGGGTTGCTTAAACTACCAACAGATACTGCTTTGCTGGAGGATCCAGAGTTTCGGCGTTATGTTGAGCTGTATGCTAAGGTAATATGGGGTTCAACTACATGATTAGTGCAACACTATCATCCTGTTGTTATTTACAGCTAATTCTCTGACAACCCAAGTAAGTTACTTGAATCAGTTTCATGTCTGAAATGAAAATGTTTCAAAGTCCTTTTTTGTTTTATTTGATGAATCTAAATTTGTTGAAAGGAAAAAGGAGAAACATGTTAAGTTGTAATTTTGGTTTCCCTAATTTTTTTTCTTATAAATAGGTAGTCGTCATTATAGTTTATTTTATCATCATCCGAAAAGAGAGAGAGCTTAGACCAAAAAAAAAAAAAAAAGAAAGAGTTCGAGGGTGTGATTTCTCTTGTGAACTTCTTTTTCATCATAGTGAATTACTACAATGATGGAAAGAACGCATATTCTCGCATTGAGACAAACTTCTATAGCTTGCATTTTGTTGTGCATCTATTTTTCTTTTTGTTATTTTATTGATTTTGCTGGTATAAAATTTGGGTTTCTAATTCTCAACAAAATCCACCCATGCCAAACTTTTCCAGTGGAACATATAGTGCATGTGTTTTGCATAATAAGCTCAAGTTTTTCACTCCTGGTTAGAATATGATGATAACCCCTTTGGTACATCTAGGGGTTAATTCATTTGGCAGTATGAATAGTGTGATTCGGGTAAATTTGTGGTTTAAAGAGCCAAATGCACCCTACTATTGAAGATGATGTATTTTTTCTTAAATGAACTACTTTACGTAAAACGGTTTTATTGTATTGTACTCATTTGATAATCTGCAATTCTGGTGCTTGCAGGATGAAGATGCCTTCTTTAAAGATTATGCAGAATCACATAAGAAACTTTCGGAACTAGGGTTTACTCCCTCTGGTTCGAAGGCAATTGTAAAAGATGGTACTATACTGGCTCAAAGTGCTGTTGGAGTTGCTGTTGCTGCTGCTGTGGTGATTCTGAGCTACTTATATGAAGTCAGGAAAAAGATGAAATAAATTGAAACATCAATCATCTTTTACGCACATATGAAGCTAATTCTACTTCAATCATAAAACAGAGCTCAGCTCTGCCCTGGAGCACTGTAATTCGTATTCATACATGTTGAAATAAAACACTGAAGCTTTATGTGAAAACTAGATGAATTAGTGGAAAATTGCATAAACTTGTTGGTAAATGTTGAAATAAATATTGTATTGCTGGGATGAAATATAGATTGGCTTATGTTTTACTACTGTGTGCTAATCAAGGAAGTTCGTTTCGGATGGGAGCCTAATTTCTACAAGCTAGTTGTGTAGAAATTCCGGTCTTCTTTTCCCTTTTATTTGCCTTGGAGAAATAATATATTTGATTTCGAGTTGATATTTTAGGTTATGATTTGCTACATGTAGATAATGACTTACATACACATAACGTGTTGAGATATTATTAGGTCAAAATTTCTTCACCAAAATAAATAAATTAAAAAAAAAACACTTCACCGCTCTCTTTTTAATACCTAATTCGTATGTAAATCATTATGTAACGTCATTATATATAAGTAGCATTGATGATTTGAGTCTTTTTTTTTTTGTTGACGTAAGAATCCGTAGTTGTTATCCTTGAGTGCTCATTGGGTAAACCTCGTTCAATGTGCAATAACCCCGCAAATCACATAGGAGAGATAAATTGTACTAGGCAAGCTCGGTGCGACGGGCTCGACCGAGTAAGTATTAGCAGGGGATTCGAACCCGTGACTTTTGGCCTTCGCGTTCATCTGTTCCGCCAACTCGACCACCTCCAAAGTGGTAATGATTTGAATCTTTGTTTTGCATAACATTGGTGAACAACTCAAATAATTGAGAGAGCATGTTTTCTGGCATTAATGGCCGGACCATGTGGTGTCCTGAACATATGAATGTGTTCACCAATTCGGCCACCCTCGAAGGGGTAATGATTTTAATCTTTGTTTTGGATAACATTGGTGAACAACTCAAATAATTGAGAGAGCATTTTTCTGGCATTAATGGCCGGACCATGTGGTGTCCTGAACGGGGGACTGCCCACATTCCTATATAAATTCAAATGTTGAGCCGAATCTTTATCCACCAATAATATTGACCACCTATTTTGTGTACTAGTAATTAATAAATAATGTTGTGAGAGGTCATTTTCTATGCTATGGGTCACTTTAAATATGTAAACGTTATAACATAATTTACATATAGTTTAAAAAGTCACAACCGATTGGTGAATATTGGGGAAGTTGCTTTAGGAGATCGAATGATTGGAATATCTTAAGAGTATGTTTGGGAATTGTTTATAAAATTTCTAATCATTTAGTTGATGTTTGGTGTGGATTAAAATTATATTTTTAGTAGATTGTGATAGAAGTTTTTGAAATGTGTGTTTGAAAAGTTGTGAAACTCATGAAAAATATAGTTAATATTGATTGTTTGATTTTGACTTAAATTAAAATTTGATTTTAATTCATACCAAACAAGGCCTTACAAAATATGCATAGTTTATCATAGGCGTATATTTTGAGTGCTAAAGAATAAATTGGCACTTAATATGGGACCATCACGTAATTATGTCAATTTCCTTTTTCTTTTGCTTTGCAAGGGAGGAGAGGGAGAGGGACATAAAGCCTTGATTCATGGAGGCCTAACTAATCCCATCATAATATCATTTAAAATTGTAAATTTGCTACATGTACGTCAAGTTAACATTTTGGTTGAAATAATGACCATTGATTTTAACAACATTAATATAAAGCAATAGTCATATTTTTTACAGTGTCAAACTTAATGTACAAGTAGATTAATTCTTAAAATTGATATAAGCTAATATACCTTCCCGGGTTGCACTCATTATCCCCGGCCCCAGCCCTAGCCCCAGCTTCAGCTCCAGCTTGATCAACCCCACTCCCACTTCCTAAGCTAATATACCTTCCCGGGGATCATGAGCACAGACGCCCCCCCAATAGGGGGCCGCCATGTGGCCATTCGGTAAAAAATTCGGTAGAAGATTCGGGTACTGTAGCACGGTCCTAAGCTAATATACCTTCCCGGGTTGCACTCATTATCCCCGGCCCCAGCCCCAGCTTGATCAACCCCACTCCCACTCTAGGCTGACGTTCAATAATGATTTTTTATTATGTCCATTCTGCTACAAGCATGAAAATCCAACGAATATTATCATTCATGCTCTTAGGCCCCCTATCACAACTATAATTACAAGCCCTTCAACATTTTTCTTTTGATAACCGTGGATGTTCGGACCACCTTGCGCCCACCTCAACTAATCCCACAGGGTCATGAAGTTTATAGCCGGGTACTCACCTCAGTGACCTTGAGAGGACTCGAACTGGTGATCATTGGGGAGCAAACTCAAGGTCTGACCAATTTTGTAAATAAATTATGGTTGACATCTGATGACGTGTAGAAATCGAGGTCATTGATTGTTTTAAGTGTTGTTAAAATCAATGGTTAAACTGTTCGTCACGTCATAAATATCAATCAAGATGTAAGTGTCGCAAAATTGTTAAAAAAAAAACCAAATATTTTTAGGCCAAACCATCTTTCCGTGAATCAGTATTTGACATTGCCCTCTACCTCTGCTGGATGTATTCTTAACTACAAGGACTTGCATGACATACATTCACATTAAGAGCTAAGAATTACACGCACACATTTAATATAAAACAAAAGGAGATGTGAGTGAAATGTGAACAAACTGGAAAGAATAAAAATCAAATTCTAAGAGAAGGCAATATCCATTTCTCCAGTCTCAACACTGTAATTATGACAAGCAAATACAGCACGATTTCTATAAATATTAAAATCAAAAGACAAAAAAAGGAAAAATTACACAGAAAAGGTCCAAAACACGGGAAAATACACAATAAACTCATTGGCCATGAGCTACCTACAATAATATAAGGCTGAGTATCACTCATATTAATCACCCGTCTAAATGGCATGCAAATATCGTTACTTGATAAGAGAAGTGAGTCACATTAAAGATGTCCTATCACCTGCGTACCACCTAAGCTGATGCTACGTAGCATTATTCCGTAGGGCTCCAAATCCATGAACAAGATTTGATTTTTCCAATTTACAACGGATCTATTTGAGTAACCACAATGGGGCTGTGAACCACATGCCTTCCATCTATCCAAGAAAGTGATCCAAACACAGCACCCGAGTCATCCAATACTAGATTCTTGCTATCGACTGATATTGTTACATAGTAGCTCAGTTTTCTGACATTCTCTGAAAAAACAAGCTTTCCAGGCTTAACGATCACCTTCACCCCCTTCGGGTGCTCGACCTTCAATCTATAAACTGAATTTGCCTCCCCAACATTTGTCACTGTCCTAAAGAATGTCTTGCTTGATACTCCAGTTGATGAGCTCGGAAACAATGCTGCGATAGACGGGTAATTCAGATTCCCTGGTAATGGCTTCCTCATTGGACAATTCACGGGCGATCGTGTGATAACCTGAATCGTCTTAGGACCATACTCAATCGCACACAAGAAGCTAACATAATCGTTGTTTGTCAAGTCATAAACAAGTCCTGGATCCATTGCTGAGTCAAGATTCAAATTTCCAGCACCAAAATCATATGGAGTGGATGGTTTTCCAGTTGATTCATCGATCATTGGTTTGAACGAATTATCAATTGAACTCGCAGTTGTCATCATGGCTGATTTTATAGCTGCAGGGCTCCAATCAGGATGTGCAGATTTAAGCAATGCTGCAGCCCCACTTACATGAGGACAGGACATAGATGTGCCAGACAAAATATTGAACTCAGTTTTTCGAGCATCAGAATCTAAACCGGTTGGACCAACTGCATCAGTCCAAGCAGCCAAGATATTCACCCCGGGTGCAATCAAATCAGGCTTCAAGATTTCTGGGTTGAGACCATTTGGCCCTCTGCCGGAAAATGAGGCCACGACTGGAGCAGGTTTGATTCCAATTACAGTCCCCCGGAAGTTAATTGTTGCAGTTGCAGTTGGATTTGATGCTATATAGGCCTTTATAGCATCTCCTTCATTAGAACCAACAGCACAAGCTGGAAGCAAATGAGCATCACCCACTAGACCTTCACCATTGGAAGCACCATTAGCAAGGATCATTCCTACACCACCAGCCTTCTTAACAACCAAGCCTTTCGCAACACGAGGACTACTCCCTCGATCACAAATCACAATCTTACCTTTTACTAAACTAGGATCAATTGAATTTTCCATACAGAGTGAATCAGAGAGCACCCCTGATTTACCTGGATAAACCAGAGGATACATTTTACCGTTTAACGGCGCACCGGCATATAAAGATACACCGGAGAGTTTCCTCCCGTCGCCAAGAATTACTTCGGCTGGGAAATCCCGATCAATTGTGCCACCACCAACAGTTGTCATCCAGGGCGCCAAGTTAGTCACTGACATTCCATTAGGCCCATCATTTCCAGCTGAAGAGGAAACAAATATACCTCTAGAAACTGCACCATATGCTCCGATAGCAATCGGATCCAGATAATATGGAGAAGAGATTCCGTCCCCACCACCAATGGAAATGGAAATGACATCGACTCCATCATTAACAGCCGCATCAAATGCCGCCAGAATATCGGAATCAAAGCAGCCGGAATTCTTCCAGCAAACTTTATAAACAGCCAACCTTGCTTTTGGTGCCACCCCTTTAGCAATTCCAGAGGCATAGCCTTCCATGCTGGCCTTGAATGCATGCCTTCCAGCAGCAGTCGACGCCGTGTGAGTTCCATGGCCATCAGCGTCTCTTGGGGACTTAAACTCGATGGTTTGATTAATTCCGCCAGCAATTCCACCAAAACCAGACGAGGCTTCATGGCCTTTAGAGAAAAACCTCGCTCCAATGATTTTTCTGTTACAATTCTTAGCTGTGAACTTAACCCCAGTATTACACACTCCCTTCCAGCGTTTTGGAACGGGGCCCAGATTCAGATCCGAGAAGCTCCTGTGCTCAGGCCATATTCCCGTATCAAAAAGTCCAATGATGACATCGGAACCATAATCAGATTCCGACCAGAGGCCACGCTGGTTCCTCAGCCCAAGGAATTGCGGCGACCTGGTGGTGTGGAGCTGGCGCCGTCGGTCCTCGAATGCGGCGAGAATTGAGGGATGCTTTAGAACTGAAGCGGCTTGAGACGGAGTTAATGAGGCAGAGAAGCCATGGAAAACGGTGTCGTATACATGAAGGATGCTTGTGGGGTCGCTGAACTCGGCGGTGTACCAGTGATAATGTGTAGGAAAAATAGACGGCTTGGATTGGCTGTCTACTCTGATAATGTAAGTTTTAGCCGTTTGATCAGCTGAAATTTGGGACACAGAGAGTAGGAAGAGAAACAGTTGAAAAATAAGTGAAGCCATGAGAGAGAGTGGAGATGTTTAGTCTGAGAAAATGCAGTGTTGCATGTGAATTGTGATATAGATATGGATAAAGAGGAGGGATTTTTGTCTTTTAAACAAAATTATTAAGAAAGAATTGCACCATTGGTCCCTTAATTTCTACAACTTGATTTACTTTGACAAAATCGATTCTCTTTTGATATACTAATTTACTTTGACGAGAATGTGGAAACCTGCATAAAAACTGCATAGAAAGAAAAATGCAAAAGAAAGTGATGGTAGGGGTGTTGGAGTTCGACGTGGTGGGAGAATGAAAAGAGGTGGGTGAACGATGCGACAAAAGGAAGAATAACTGAATACAACTAAAGATGGTAGGGTGATAGGAATGAGATAAGATAATAAATATTGTTTTAATTAAAAATTAGGGTTCATCAGTGTCTAGATAATATATATTACATGCGGGATTTGATAGACACATAACTCGTTTGACAAGATTTTTACGGAGTTAAAAATTATTTACGATACTAAAAAATTGTTTTTAAGTTTATTCGAATAATTTTCTAAAAGTGCTTTATCAGATTAGAATAGCCTTTAAAATGAGTTGACTTAGAAAACTCTTTTACAAAAAGTAGAAATCGTGTCAAATGAACTCCTAATCCATCTTGTGAGGACCATTGTCCCCTCAAGACAGGGAATATGGAACGAAAGCGCGAAGAAACATAGGTTGGACATCAAGTTGCTACATGACTTATAGGTCGATCACCATTACGTGTAGGAAATAGGGGATGAGGCAGCCCTATCTTGTGGGGAAACCTATTTTAACTTTGGACCATGGACCCAATAATAATTTGCAAAAAAGGCTTAGCGATGTCGTATTGCTTCTTGGAGAAGCTACACGGCATCGTTTTTTCACTTTCGCTTTTTTCCTTTGAACTGTAAAGAGGAAAAGAAATTTTGTCTAAAAAAGAAAAAGCATGGTCAAATTGATTAGTACGAGTCGATTCTTTAATATTTTGGAATTGACTGTGTCTATAATACGCATCTTGTGTAATTTTTTAGTAAAATCGAAACCTAAGAATATTCGGGGGTGTTTGAATCACATTATTTTAGAAAAATATATTCTGAAATAGTAGATTGAAAGAGAATGTGTGGTTGCAAAAGAAGGAAAATTTATTGATGTGATGAAAAATATTATCTTATTGAAGAACGTGTGGTTAAAAATAAGTAAAAGAATGAGAATAAAAATTTTAATGTGTACCAAACAGAGACTCAAGATTTACATAATAGATTATATAATGTCACAGACACTATACCATTTGTCAATTTAAAACTCAATCATCCAATCTTTTTCCTTCACAACATATTATGTAATTTATTATGTACATTTTTTTTATTATATAAAAGTAGCAAAATCCTTCAAAAACCTGTTATCGAACACGGTAGAATCAACAAGATAGAGGCTCTGCTGCAACGAAAGTCATACCTACACGAATTACAGGTGACAATTACAAGAATTAATAGTAGCGGACGATAAAGTGTGATATTTTGCTCATGTTTGGTACACATAAAAATTTTCATTTTCATTCTTCTACTCATTTTCAAATATACATTCTTCAATAAAATAATATTTTTCATCACATCAATAATTTTTCCTTCTTTTTCAACCACATATTTTTCATCAATCTATTATTTCAAAATATATTTTTTAAAATAATGTGGCTCAAACACACCCATTTACATGGATTTCCATTACATGGACATATTTTAAGAGCAATAATATAATAATGTGAATTGTAATGAGGATTATGTCAGTGGTCACAAGAAGCAGGGGAATAAATAATGGACTCATGATAATGCAACACGTATAGCATCATATATACTCAATGTCTTGCAATCTTGAGTATTTTCGCTAAGAATAATACTCAATAATGTCAAGGAGGCAAAAGTAAGTTATTGTTCATGATCTAGTTCGATTTCATCAAATATTTATTAATTACTAAATATTTGTCGATAGTGTTACCTAACTTGCTTATTTACGTAGAAATAACTTGTACAATTTAATTATTAAAGATCCTTATACGTAGCATAATGCCAATTTCAAAGGATTATCGATGTAAAGCTCCCCCCACAATTATTTAGTCAAAAGAGCCAGACAAATCAGCTCGAAGACTCATCAATATAGGTCATCGAACCTTGGGAGACTTCTGATAGGAACATCATCGTTACCTGAAGTGTTCCTCATGGTGCTAGCACCATTCAAGCTAACCAACTAAGAAGGTGATGTAACGGTCAGTGCAGGCCTAAGTATTATCATGACCCACCCTTCAAGCCTGTGTGTTATCATGGCCCTGTTGCAATCGAACACACCAACCAATCAAAAGAAGAGGTGGCATGCAGCCTGAGATTGGAACACTAGCTTGACATGATTGTGATGACAAGCACAAATCCGATAGCCTAAAGAGGGACCTAACTAAGAGAATTCTCTGTATTATTACAATAATCCCAACAATATAGCATCCTTTCTTTACTCAAGATTTAGCACATTGCATCTATATTCACCTAAGCTGATCAAAGAATGCCACACCATTTTTTTTTTGCCATCAACAGATCTTAACATCACGAAATTCTTTATCGAGTACATCCTGATCTGCATGAGAAACATGATGATTTGCAAACTATCTCAAACTGATACTCAATGAAATAGACATATATGTGAAGATGCGACTACCTACACCGGATTAGAAAGGCCATGTTCAAATCAAATCTTATAAATATTCTTCCCATGCCTTCTTTCATTCCTTCGCATCGTTTATCATCTCGAGGCATCAGATGAACAACTAGAAATTCTAATGCATTTCTAGTAGCTTTAGCAAATACAAGGCACAACATTAATGCCAAAATTATGGGGCAAGTTCCCAATTAATGCATGCATGTTTTGCTTCAACAATTAAGATTTTGCTGCATGCAATGTGAAGGCCTTGCAATTTCTCAACTTGTATCAATGCATGAACCAACCTAATCGAAACAACATTCTAATGATTCTAATTTACGCAAAGGCGTGCTTTTAATGCACAAAACGAACAAAATGTAAATGAAATTCTCATGATTCCAGTCACTCCTTTAAAAGCAATGTTCAACACCAATTCTAAACAATGAAGTAGTTGAACAGTAAATTTATCGCCCTCTTTATAAATATTCAAATCTTCTGCAGTATAAGAGTTTTAAAATACGAAAACAAATCATCATAAACAAGAAGTCATCAT
>CAIGRS010184656.1:0-12501 GCA_903798395.1 Fraxinus floribunda | reverse complement strand
GCGTGGAGCGATGAAATTTCGGCACCAAGTGTTGCCGGAGATGGTGGTGGCTTCCGATATTGGGAATCACCTCGTCGATTTTCAGATTGTGGGCAATGGGTAGGGTTTCCAATTTGGGGGTAGGTTCTCTTGGCTTCGAACTTGGTTTTGTGGAGTGTTTGTGGTATGGGGATTTGGTTCAGTGAAGTTTCCATTTTTGTTTCCTTTTTTTTTTTAAACACGACACGTCATCTGTTTTTGAGTTGGTTGGGCCTCACCTGGACGAGTAGCGCGATTGTTATTTCTTTTGAATTAAGTTCACGGGTGGATGGGGACACTTTGATGCACTCCCAAATGTACCATTAAAATTATCCAAATGGGAAAGTGGAAGTATTTCAACATCAAATGATGTCATTTCTCTGTAGCAAAGTGGTTGACATGACAAAAGAACGTATTTTTTGAGTAAAAATGAGCACCAAGCGGGGCAAAGTTGGGCAAAATGTACAACCCTGGTTCACATCAAAGGTACCAAGTTGCAAAGATGAGATCAACTCTGCTGATGTGGAATTCTTCAGGGGAAAATAATAAAAATCACAATTATCTTCCTTAATAATTTGAAATTATCCTTAAAACTTTGATATCTTATTCTATTAAAAAAAAAGGATTATTGTATCATCCTTAAAAATTAAAATTTAAGATATATTATAAATTTTTTCCGTATTTAAAGTCATCTAATAATCGTATTGTAATGAATTTTTTCCTCCTAAGTACTAAGCTGTACCTACCTCTTGAATTCAGTAGTATTATTATTATTATTATTTGTTTCCATTTGGAGCTCTAGATTAACTCTGTCAAGTAGCAGACTAGCAGGTAGCACAGTTTCTTCGAAACAAGCAAAAATAAATGAAGCGATACTGACGAGTGACGACCCACCTCTGTTTGATAAATAAAGAAAAGGTTAATCAAAATTTGAGATTTCTTTTTTGTTTTCCCTGATTTTTATCAAAAAAATCCCTTGTCCAACAATACTTCCAACACAATGATTTGCCGGAATGTTTATCAGAAAAAGCTATGGAGCTCCGGCAACTGGTTGCGGTGTGTCTACTCCTCCATCGCTCTGCCGTCGAAGGCTGCCGGTGGTGGAGCCCTGACAACCAATCTATCACTTTTTCAATCTCAAGCTCAATTTTTTACTCTTTCACAGACGTCGTTTCGATTGAATAGTGATAATAAATTCTATTCTGTAAGTGTACTTTTTTTCTCTCTCTAAATTTCGCATGATTTCTTTGTATTTGTTGTTTGCATTCAAGTAAAAGATTAGAAAAATTGGGGCTTTTAATACCGCATATGGAGTGAAAATAGGTGTTTGTTATTTCAATTTTTGTTGCGTTAATTGTTTTCTTGTTTATTGTTTATAGTGGAATGTTCCATTTGGGATTAAAGGGTGTTGCTTTACTACTCAAGCTGCGGCTGATCTTCCCGTCAATGGGATGGTCGATGTGCCTTTGGCGCAAACTGGTGAAGGTATAGCTGAATGTGAACTTCTTCAATGGTTTGTACAGGAGGTGAGTAAATGACCTGTTATATTGTACCATGATTAGTCAACACTGTTGCTGGTTCTGTGAAGGAATTTGTTACCCAGTGCGGTTGTTGTTTCTTCAAATTGTTCCATTTTCCCCCGTAATTGAAGATTCTTTATGTTCCCTGTTTGATTGTATTGTTCTTGCATTCCTCTCTTTAATAGTATCTCATTCAACTTTGTTCATGCTAAGTATCAAAATAATTGCATTGGCAAGTGCTACCTCCAAGGAAAAATTAGATGATTTTACTTGCTAAATTTGTCATACAATTTACGCACTTAATCTACAACATATATACGAGCTAGGCTTAATCTTGGTTCCTTGTAATGTATTATGTTGGTTATATATGAAGAAAGTGTCTATGTTAGATCTTTTTGTCGATTGCTAATATCTATCTCATTATTTGAATTTTGGTAACTGCCCACTAATTATTTTTGACTTCAGTTATTAATACTTTTGACATGTTTGATAGAGCATTAGATAGTATAGTGCAATATTAAAAATTGAAAAAAGAAGATAAACTCTTTTGCATTGTAGTGTCCATCCCTGAGTACCAAAAATGCACTTGTGTACTATCCTCGAGTTGTTGATGTGAAAATTTTCAAACCGTAGCTTCCTGAGAGAATGGAAAAGTTTTAATAGTTTGATAAAGAGTGTGCCCATTGTATTTTTATTGTGGCTTGTTACATGAGCTGTAAAACACTCTTGTACCTGTTGATTTTTGTTACTGCAAATGGTGGTGCTATTTTCAGCTGTGGTTTTCCTGTACATGATTATCATTATACTTGATGTTATATTCCACATTCAAGTTAGAACAACTGTGTGGTTTGGGATGAATTGGATATTGATGAAATCACCTGGCAGGGTGACCAAGTTGAAGAATTCCAACCTCTTTGTGAAGTTCAAAGTGACAAAGCAACCATAGAAATAACGAGTCGTTACAGAGGAAAAGTTGCCCATGTTCTCCATATTCCAGGCAACATTGTAAAGGTAACAAAAAACTGATAGAGCTAGAATTCGTTGTAAAATCAAATGCTTAGGCCACTTTCAGATAATGGAGTTCTAATATCGTCCACTTGTGGTTACAGAGTTACTTCAAGAATAGGTGACAGAATTATGTGTACAACTTTGTCCATGAGAGATAAATTAATTCATATTCATCTCTAGTGATTTTATTGTATATACAAATAACAAATTAGTGGCATTTGAGTGTTAGCCATACAGTGCATAGGCAGTTGGTGTGAGGAATATCACTCTGGGTAAGTGATGTTGTTCCTTAATCTAAACTTTACAAGAAATCATTCTCTTTTTCATGAAGATACATCTTGTGAATAAAACTTGAAATGACATTTAGAACATGTTTGGTTAAGCTTAAAAAATGTAAAAGTTACTTTTAATTAACTTTTTGTTTAGCCTTGCGTTCTTCCATTCATCTAGATCTATGGACCTTCTGATGAAACATAGAAATTCTTATTAAGTGACTTGCATAGCCACAAAGTTTATGCCCTTTTTTGCTTTCCATGTTTGCAATATCTTCAGTTTTACTTGGTTTTGTAGGTTGGAGAAACTCTTTTGAAAATGTCAGTTGATGAAAATTCTCCTGCTATTCAAACTTTTGAGGGTTCAGAGCCTATTGAAGTAAATGATTCCAATAAAAGCGATTCAGATAGCCATTATTCAATGCTTGGAAAAGCCAAGGATGGTGGAGTATTATCCACACCTGCTGTTCGTAATCTTGCAAAGCAATTAGGGGTAAATCTTGAGGATGTGCTTGGAACTGGTAAAGATGGAAGGGTGTTGAGAGACGATGTCCTCAGTTATGCTGCACGAAAAGGAATTTTCGTGGAAGGTTCAGCATCCAATGCTTCTTCTGCCCAACAATTTCTAGGAGGAGATGAGAAACACCATGATGTTTCATTTGCTTATGGATGGCAATATGAAGATAAGACCATTCCTGTGAGGTATATTCATTACATCAGCAAGCACCGGAGTTAATTCAAAAGATCTAGCTTAGTCTTCATTTGTGAATATAAAAACATTTGAAGTTAAAAATTCCCATATTTAAAGCCTAAAGAGACTTTTTTCAGGACGATAATGATCTTGGGGTGGATATAATTTTTTTTTGTTCTCTTTAAGAATTCATACATGTTCTCCTGCTATGCAACTTTGTTGAAGTAACTAGCGAGCATTGTGATCTACTAAGCATCTAGTTGCTTGGGATATTCCAGTATTTAGCAATGACCCAAATGGAGTGGTTAAAAATGATTCATGTAGACGACTCCAAATTATGGGGAATAAGACTTAGGTTGTTGTTCTACTATTTTAAGATAAAGGAGAGAAAGTACAATTATTATTACTGGATAAGAAATTTTAATACAGCTACACAAACAACAATGTCAATGGATATATTCGCAGGGGTTTCCAGCGTGCTATGGTCAAGTCAATGACTGAGGCTGCGAAAATTCCACATTTTCATTATGTAGAAGATTTAAATTGCGACGCACTCGTTGAGCTCAAGTCGTCATTCCAAAATGAGAATTCTGATCCAGATGTCAAGCATACTTTCCTTCCCACATTGATAAAGTCACTATCAATGGCATTGAATAAATATCCCATGCTAAATAGTTGCTTCAATGAGGAATTTCAAGAGGTGATTCTTAAAGGTATGTGCGGTTAAGTGTTACTTAGTTTTTGGCCTGTGCTTTGTTATCCATACGTATGACGTATTACATGATTGCCACTGTTGGAGGAGAGTTTGCACCATTGACAAAATGATTCAACTTTTACGGGTATTTGTATGCGCCATGATTTGTGGTGCAACTTATTTTTCATTTGCGGAGACAATCTCAGGTTCTATTGTCTCAAATACTTGTATGGTGAGGACAATAGAGCAAAGGAGTAAGTCAACAGAAGATTTTATCAATGACCAAGTTCAATAGATGATCGAGCATGTTTGGCCAAGCTTTAAAAAGTTTACTTATAAGTAAATTACTTATAAGTAAATAAGTAACTTTCAAAATGAATAATTTTTATTTCGGTCATACTTTTCTGTAAGCTTAGCTAAACGTGGTCATAGTAATGCTTTTCATAGTGAAACAATGTTCAAGTAAAGGTCTGGAAATGTAATATTTAATTTCAATGGATTTTTATTTAAAAAAGGCATACGCGTGAGCTCCTTGATAACAACAGTCTTATTCCCAATAAATTATACATCTAAGATCCTTACCCCCCCTAAAAAAAAAAAAAAAAAAAAAACCCAACCCCCCCCCCCCCCCCCCAAAAAAAAAAAAAAAAGGAAAAATAAATACACTAACCTGTTTTTAATACTATAGATTAGTCATGCTCTTCTGGGAAAGTTGGCGGTTTTTGGCTGTTTAACTGCAGCTCATTTTTCATCTTGCTGCTTCTTTTAGAAGTAGCTATTGTTTGTTTGTCCCAAATAAACTGTCAGCCGTATATCATTGTGTAAGTCTCTTACATCATTGATTACATGGTGGACTTTCATCATATGTTGCTGAATTACCTGGCGAAAAACCTAATGATACTCATCTCGCTCTTGATTATAAATCATAATTTTGGTCATCTTTTCTTTTCTGTTATTGAAGGGTCCCACAACATTGGGATTGCTATGGCTACTCCACATGGTTTGGTTGTACCAAACATAAAGAAGGTTCAATCTCTTTCCATCTTGGAGGTGAGTTCTAATTTCAATTTCATGCTTTATTTTTATTAATTAATTTATTTTGAATAGTTTATAATTTTGAAATTAGTCCTGTTTCATTTTTGTATCTTTTCTGTTGAAATTTTAGTATGCATTTCCTTGTAAAATTTGTGTTCTTGATGTTTGATTTATTTCTTCAGATTACGAAAGAACTGTCTCGACTACAGCAATTGGCTTTAGCTAACAAGCTTAATCCTGATGATATATCCGGTGGAACTATTACTTTAAGCAATATTGGTGCAATTGGTGGAAAATTCGGTTCCCCTCTTATCAATGTGCCTGAAGTTTCCATCATAGCGCTTGGAAGAATACAGAAAATTGCTCAATTTTCTGAAGATGGAAGTGTTTATCCTGCGTCCATTATGACTGTAAGTAGACCAATTTCACCCAAGTAAATGCACCTTACCCCTACCTGTTTTTCGTGAATTCGAATTAAATCAGTGGCTGTCTTTGTGTTTCTTAAATTCTGCTCTCAGATTCTACTCTTTATGTGATTTGCATGCACTTCATCGTGCAATTTGCTCAGAACATTTTGGATATTGTTTCGTAGGGAGTATTGAATAGCGCGTACAATATTAAGAATTAGGAAAGAACTAGAAGCTAAAATCGTGTACGTTATATTGTCCAATCATGTCATGTCTTAACTATTTGGTCTCCTAATGTGATGCGAGTTCCTAATTACAAAGTATATCACGTCACTAGTAAACTTAACATGCATGTGAATCTCAATTTGCAAGATGAATAGCCCAACTTGGACATGTAAGTTGCGGGAGTAGGTTAAATTTCCTCAGGTACCTGATCCTATTTTTAGACCATTCGTTTGCAAAACATGTTCTCTGTTTCTATGATGCAAATTTGTATTTGACATGCACGTATGCATGCAAACATGTACATATATATGTTGGTAGCTAATGAACATTCAAATAGTGAGGATATCCTTTTCTAGTGCAAGATATGTGAAATCTTGTTGAGTACTGCTGTCATGACTTGTATCATTACTATGATTTATAGCTTGGTTGACCTGAAAATTTCCGTCGCAGGTGAATATTGGTGCTGATCATAGAGTTCTGGACGGAGCAACTGTTGCTCGGTTCTGTAATGTGTGGAAGCTATTCATTGAAAAACCAGAGCTCTTGATGTTGCATATGAAATGACTGATTCAGATTTTCACCATTCAGCCAGTTTTTGGAGCTTATATAGATGATGCGGAAATCTGCATTAAATATGTATTCTTGGCATTTGAACAAATGGTGTAATAAAACGCATAATTTTTTTTTATATGAACACGTGTTATAGGTTTTTTATTATTGAAATAAACACATCTTGACATCTTGAGGTTGTATAAAGTAGACATTGCAGTGATCAATGAAGATTTAAAAAAAAAAAAATGAAAGAAAAAGAAAAAAGAAAAATGCAAGAACCATTACTATTGAGTAATCATTTAGGTACGTTCTCTTTATCATTTTCAAATTGTTTTTTATTTTTGATTTTCCGAAACAGTGAAAGCACGTTCTCTTTCCCATTTTCGAAAACATGTTTTTGAAAATAAGTTAAAAATTTACAAAAAAAAATAAAAAAATAAAAAACAACTTGTGATTTTGGATGTTTTCTGTTATAATCAAGTCAATTTTCAAAATGTGTTCGGGTGTTTTCAAAACAATTGTTCAAAATGTAAAAAAAAAAACACATTTTCAACAATCTCAAAATGGACACTCAAAACACAAAATCAACACAAAACTCAAAATGAATTCAAAACTCAAAATATAAAATTGAAACATAGAGAACGGTCCCTTAATATTTGCCATATTTCGACTCAACTTCAACATAAGAAGTTTGCCACTGTACTGTTCAATGATGCACTAGCAGGCAGTGGTGTCAATGTTCGACCGAGCCTGGTGCAGCGTATTTTCTTGATAGTACGATACATTTTGATACCATTGCTAGCTTAAGCCTCGCAATTACAAGTGTAACTACTCATTCATTAACGTTATTTTCACAATGTTGTTTACCTGTTGGAGCTGTTCGGCATACACAGGGTGGGGGTTCAGCCACCGACAACTCACAGAGGTGGGGGGTTCTGTGTACATGCAGAACAACTCTACTTGCGCGAGGGAAATGCTTTACACCTTTACCTTGATGGTAAACACGAATTAAGCGATTAATTGTTGAGTTGACCGCTTAATGCTTGCTTAAATGGGCTTTACTAATTTTATTTTTTTCATTTTTTTCAAAAATCTTTTATTTGATTGAATTTTCAATTTTTTTTAAAAAAATCTTTTATTTCACTTTAGTTTTAAGTTTTAAAGTGATTTTATTTGTATAAAAGTCAAAAAATAACTTTATTCGATAATGAATTAGATATGATTTAAGCTACAGTGTTATCAATGTTATGTTGTTAAGATTTTGAGACTTATCGTATTGTTGAACATTTTGAAAATATATATGAAGTTCTTATAAATCTGTTAAGAAGAATTTGTGTAGTTGAAAGTTGAACCTATGAAAAATAATCCAACATTTGTATTTCAAAAACTTGAAAATTGTATAATTGACTAATTGTAGAAATTATTAAGGAAATATAATATTTTATAATTTTAGATATTTGGTATGTATTATTTTAAATATTAAATGATTTTTAGAATGATTAAGTATTTAAAATAATAATAAAAATAAGTAAAAAAAATTTACTCTTAAGCATCGCTTAAGCTCGTAAAACTTGAAATGAACAATGTTTTTTAAAAGGTAAGGTTCACAACTTATTAGTTTCATTTGCGCTTTCATCCCAACTTTTTTTCTAAGCTATTTTGTGAAATCTTACTCGTATGACTACCGTAAATTGAAAATTGGAATTCATTTTCATTAACTATAATCTCACAAATAACATCAACAATCATCCCCAATTATGTACATCTGTGCAAATTATATAGAAGAACACTCAAAAGTCGCATTGCAATAAATTCTCAAATTAAAAAAAAAAATTGCTAAATTTCCCTTGTACAAGTTGGAAATTGTGAAATATACGGATTGGATTCTTTGAAATGCAAAAATGAGCCAAATTAAAAAATCATAAATACCGAAGTAACCAATTGGCCCTGATTCTATTTCAGCAATAACCAGCAGTTGTTTAAGCCAAGATTTTAGGCCCTTAGCTATCTGATCATTTATCACATTGGGAAGATAGTAAAATGAGTAACTGGTTTCTTCTAAGAGAAAATCCCTGTTGAGAACTTAGAGCGTGCCATCGGATTTTGGTTTCAACACACTTTCCAAAATCGTCATCTCTTTCATACTGTTCAATAACGCAATCAAACCCTACTGTTCAATGTGATCAATGATAAGTGCGATTTACACGTTTAAGTAGACTCTTATAGTTACTACAAATTCATTAATTTGAGTTGATTTCTACTCATATTAGTGTATACTTTGCTTTTTTAGGTGAAAACGCTAACTTCGAGATGAATTAAGCAAAAGGAGGAGATTTGAAACTTAAACTGGACCAAAGGATGGAAATGCATGATTGATAGGAAGTACGGCGACTTGATTAGAAGATTCGAAAGTTTTTTTGGAAGATCTCATAAATTTTAGGAACAAAATGAACACTTAAAATGTTTGAGGATCAAAGTTGAAGAAGTCGGAAGACAGGGGACCAACTTGGACACTGTTCGAAGTTGAAGGACTAAAAGGGACAATCTTAAATAAAACGTCTCAAGACTTGTTCAAAACGAACTTTGATTCTTATTCCGTATAAGGATCTTGCTACATGTACATAAAAGATTACATAATTGTATGCGACATTCTACCATTTGTCAGTTTAAAACACAATCAACTTTTTCATACAATCTTTTCCATCAACATCATATTATGTAATTCATTATATACATTTTTTATGTACAAATAGCAAAATCCTTCATGTAAATAGTAAGATTAACCCATTGAATCATTGGAGTTGTTATCCTCACTTCAGCTTTACATTTAAACAAATAAACAAGATATAGACTTCATACAACAAAATACGAAACAATGGGAAGCGGAAACACAAGTACGAGCCCTTATTCATTGACAAGCATTATGCCACTATTACAAAACACGACTTCACTACAAGCTCAAAACGTCCTCATGGATATCATGGCAAGATGACAAGGTACTGATCTTTATTACAAACCAACCTCTAGTTTTAATAATTATTAGCACAGATGAGCAGGCACATGAGATTAAAGAAACTCATCCCAAATACAAGAGGGTTTAGAACTGCTTAATAAAATCATAAATGTGTTGACTAATCTCATCTGGTTTTTCTTGGTTAGTAAAGTGTGCTGCACCTTTAATCACTACAATTTCCTTCAACAATGGCACATATTTCTGGAACCCACCTTTATGTATGAATTCTTTGGTCCCTGGTACATGATAGGTCAGGTCAAGTTCCCCGATTATGAACTTCGCCGGCACTTTCACCTGAGCCCCAGACCACGGGGCAGTCAGTTCCCAGCTCCTGCAATTCATATTTAGAACTGTCAATTCAGAACATATCACTGAATTCGGCTTCAAGACAATACAGTGTGTGTAAGAAATTTTGCGAAATCAAGAATGTGATTTACTCTGTACTTTGAGTTTAAAATTGTCAAAACAGTCCAACTGTGTAGACATCTGAAAATTTGAATAGTGACGAGGGTGGGGGAATTTTCCAATGTTTCTTTGCGACTTTGCTCCAGATCTATAGAACAACATATGAAGATGTCTAGAGGCCAATTACCTGTCTAAAGCGCGGTAAAAATTCACTCCTCCAGAGAATCCAGTCTGCTCAAACTTTTTGGTGTAGTAGTCCAAATCGTCTTCTGATAACCAAGTTGGCTTATCAGCAGAATAGCCAAAGCCTTTACCTTTGGGAAAATAAAATGGTCCAGGAGTGCGGAATGCGAGAAAGTTCTTGAGAACTTCTTTGGTGCCAATCTGCGCAAACTCAGCTTCTATTTCCCCAGGTTCCTGAAACATTGTCAACCAACATTCCTGTCAGTTTGATTATCCAAGATAAAATTCATTTCTTGTAAAGAAAAGGCTACATCAAGTACCAGACCAATGATTTGAATCATTCACCTATGTCATTCTTACATCGAAGCTCCATGAGGAAAAACATGGCTCAACTACGAATAAAATATGCTTGATTCCCTAAATTTTTCTTCTTAACTTTTACTACGTACCCATTAACTGCCGCTGTCATTATATACTATTCATCTATTGATTTGGTGCAGAATTCAAGCAGACGTTAAGGATTTCAAAGATTATTATAGTATACAGTACTAACTAGGACTTGATTAATTCCAATGAGTTGATGAGATTCTGAACTAATCGAATCAATAATTTCATCAATCAATCAAAATAATCCAAGTGATTTACCTCCACAAATTTTCTAATACCTTTTTGCCAGGTTCAAATTCTTCTTGAAAATCTGACATAATCAGAACCATACAGGGCCCTAAATAAAGGGTATCAATAAACATAAAACGGATACAAATTTCTTCACGCCCTATTTCTCTTTCTCAGGTTTCTGTAAATCTAGTATAATTGCCTGTTCACCATCATCAAATTAATTCCTCATTATCTTGCTCAATTTGAGTGTTAAATCCTAAATGGTTCACAAAGAAACATCATAAACACAAATTGTGGGAAGGGAATCAAGATTTCATACTCAAAATCAATGTGATGTTTCCCCCAGTTGGAAGAACCCACGTGTTCACAAGGCCGACTTTCTAATTTCTATGTATGACATGGGACGGGCAACAAAGGAGGACTCAAAAGTAGTCGTTCCAAGCTCACAAACGAGTACCTTAAGCATAAATTGTGAGAGAAAATAAAGATTCAATACTTAAAATCAAGATTGATGTCTCTCTCTCAGGTAATTCACACACAAGACAGACTTTCCACGAGCTGACATGGGAATTAGAGTCAGTCGTTCCACACACACGCCAGTTTGCAGAATAAAGTACCTGAAATCTGCAAATATAGTGTTCATCTCCATACAGACTGCGAAAATGGTTAACAGGACTCATTTTTGGACCTCTTGGAGTAAAAGCAACGCTCAAATTCACCAAAGCCTTCACCCTGTCAGGCCTGTACAAGCACAAGTGCCAGGCCATGTAAGCACCCCAGTCATGCCCAACAACAAAAACCTTATCTGCTTCAGGCGCAATGGCATCAAGGAGAGCAATCAGGTCACCCACTATGTGAAGACTGGTGAATTTTGATGGGTCCTCAACTGGTGCACCAGTGGTGTCACCATAACCCCTCAAGTCTGGCGCCACAGCCCTGTATCCTTTAGCCGCCAGGTACAGAATTTGGTGGCGCCATGAGTACCAAAGCTCCGGGAAGCCATGTAGGAAGAGGACTAATGGACCCTCACCAAGCTCGGCTACGTGCATATCCAGGCCATTAACTGGTATGATCTTGTGCACTATTTTTTCCATCCTCTCTCTCTCTCTCTCTCTCTCTCTGTTTGTGGGGGTAAATGAGTATTACTGTGAACAAAAACTACAAGAATTGGTGTACTAGGCCGGCGAAAGGAAACCGTTGATAAGGTGTAATGAGAGCTCACTATAGAAACAGGGTCAATGACCCATTGCAAACAGGGGGCGGAAGGGGGCTGTCGGTGGGGCTGTTTCTATAGCCCGGTTCATATTTCAACGGTGCATTTAATCCAGTCCAAAGATTCACTTTTGAAGAAGAGATCAAAAACAATCCAACCACCTACTACCATACACAAATTTATCAATTTTTTTGTCATTTTCCTCCTGGACAAAATAAATTAGGCCCTGTTTGATGTTACACATTTTTCCAAGTTCCAATTTTTTCCTTGTTTGACAGTCAGTTTTTTCTTGGCAATTGGTTTTGTTCACGAAAATATGTTCGCTTTGTAAATTATCGTAAATGTACGTTCGTTAACAAGTAATAAAGTGAAAATTGTAAAATTTCGAGTATCGTCCCACGAGAATTGATTTGATTTGATTTTTATTATTAAGATCTTTACCGAATCTATTAAATTCAAGATGGTTGGTTATTTGAATTTTTTGACTAAACTTTGACTAAAATTGCAATTGAAGCTAATATGACTAAATGGATGCAAAATTATGTTAATGCAAAAGTTTGATGAAATTTATGAATGAAAAGCACACTAGGATCCTGAATCACCAAACAAGTTCACTTTTAATCTCTATTTCACAATTCGATAACACG
>CAIGRS010184641.1:0-15857 GCA_903798395.1 Fraxinus floribunda | reverse complement strand
TGTTATATGTGACCTAAAAATTATACAATCTGTGACCATGAAAAAATATGTGACCAACTAATCTTGAAATATGTGACCGTGTGACCTATAAATTTTGATATGTGACCAACGAAATAATTGTGACCTACAAAATTTTTGAACTGAGACCTTAAAATAATCTTTGACGTATAAAAATTATTATTTGTGACTGAAAAATAACGTGACTAACTAAATTATAAATCTGTGACCGGAATGGTCGCCGGAATAGTCGTCGAAATCGGACTCGTTGTCGGATTGATCGCCGAACAGTCGTCGGAGAAGAGTGGTGGTCGGAATGATCGTCGGAATAGTCCCCGGAGCGGTAGGGGTGGTGCAGATGGAGTGGCTTAATTATATTATATTATATTAGAATTAAATATTTAAATAAAAAAAAATATGATTTTTGAATTTTAAAACTATAAACTTGATTTATGAATTTGTGTAAACTATACACCTGATTTTTTCCTTAAAATGTAATATTAAAAAAATAATAATAAAAAAATATATATATATATATACATACATACATACATATATATATAATTGAAATTCGCGATTTAATCCGACTACATCTTATTCTGCATATAAGAGTGGTCACTTATTATTATCAACGGAAAAATGCATTGTACGATATTAGATATTATGAACTTACTGAATCAAAATTATAAATTTTGTTGAACTTGAATATATTTATATTTTTGTAGCCATCAATTTTAACATGAATTTATGTAACCGAGTACAAATGTACAATGGCAAAATCGATCCCTGCATTGGAGCTGTGCTTGTGAGAATTAGAACCAAGTTTGATGAACTTTGTACAAAACCAAATTATATTTGGGCTAGGCATAATGGGCAGTGCCTTTACATTGTTGAAAGAAAACAAAAGGAGAAGTTGATTAATCATCTTAGTATCCTTGAAAATCATATTTTGGCTGGTGGGCATAATGAACTGTGACTTGAGGGTTTATTAGAATTTTAGATTTCTTATTCTCTTGAATGTGGTAAGCTTACAATACTATTTTTTATTGTATGTGAGTCATTTCAGTAAGTGATATTCTATATGATTGTAATAAAGTTTTGACAATACATAAATTTTTCGCATTTATTTTTCTATGAACAAGGAGCTCGCTAGTAAATCAAGGAATTGGTTTTAATTTTCAACTGTAGTATCAGAGTGTCGGTTGTTTAAAGTGTTGGAGAACATAAAATATATGTCGAACGATGCGAAGAAATTCGATGAAAGAACCTGTTTTGGCTTGTTGCAAGTACGAGTCAATGACATGTTGATTCAATTTGGATTGTGTAAACATTAGAAAGGGAGACCAAACTCCATTAGGTATAGATAACTTGTTCACATTAGAAAAAATTGTTCGAAAGATGAACAAACTCAGCTAATTGCTTAGACTCGGAATGACATTGTGTCTCTCTTTATGAGGAACGATAATTTCACTTCAGTTAACATATTTAAAACCTCATGACATAGGTTAATTGTCATGATAGAGGATGTGCTACTACTAGCAGGTCCATATATTTGTGTATATGCATTGGTTTCAAATTACTCAAAGATGTTTGGTGGGATCGATATCAACAGCTGATGGACTTCCATGAAAGTCAAGCTTGGGATTGCACCATAACTTTTCAGAAAGACGATTCGATGTGAATCGATGAAATCCTTAGATTCTAAGTATTTATATTCGTACGATGAAATATGTTCTATCTGATTTTGAGAATTGAGACTAACCAAGTTTACCTTTTTTTTTTCCTTAGGTGCCATTATCAAATGGTGTGGACGATATAAAAATGAAATTTCACTCATTTTTGAAATGTTGAGACTGTTGGAATATTGCCAAGGTTAAAAAATTTCGACAAGGTTAAAAAATTGGTCTCAATTCTCAGCAGAAAAAGTACAAATGTAAGCTTTTATTTTTGACATAATCGTGTGTTGCTCCACAAGGATGTTATTCATTTTCTTTTTCACCAATTTCCATTGACAAATATGATTATGGATTTGAGTCAAATTACTAAAGCCCAATGAGATACCATCTCCGGCCCATCCACTTTCATAATAGTTCTAGCCCAACTAAACTATTCCCATTTTTTCATTTTTTTTTTTTTTATTTTTTCTTGCCATATTTATTTTAGGCTTCAACCGGTAACGACTATTATGACAGACTGACAGAGCATGTGGGTATCCATGACTACATAAAATAACAGCGTTTTATTTTTATCAATTCAACGTCTTCGTGGTGTGACACGTGTCCAAATATATTTGAAAAATTATATAAAATTTTAACTTGTATGGTAGGTTACGCCAGTTACAATGAAAAAGATTAGGTAGAGATGCAAGATTCTTATGTTAAACTGCCAACTCAAATTTTCAAAGGCTGAAGAATCTTTTGGGATTAAAAAATTAAATTTGAAAAAAAAAAGTCAAATTCTTATCAATGATACAAAAAAATGTCAACTATATTATAATTAAAAAAAATTATTTATGTTTTTCCTATCCTTTCTTAACTCGATAAAATCCCGAAAATGAAAAATTCCAAAATCTATTCCACCGAGCCTCTGACTGGTGTTTTTTTCTCCTATGAAGCTGGAGTAAGGAATTGCCCGCTTTACCGCCCTCGAAGTGCAATGGCTCTCTTGTTTTGCATGTCTTAAGAGAGAGACTCCAACTAGCATTTGTTGCGGTTGGGCACAACTATACTAGTTAGTGAAGAAACTAATGTCCAGTCTTCTCCTTGTTATAGACATTTCCCCAACTCCCACGTCCTTCTTGACTCAATCGAACTGGTGCAAGTACTACTTCTGAATGTTTATTAATAATTTTTTTCATATATACACAAAAGACTCGTTGTCACACCGAAGAAAATTTCTTCTCGAGATACTAGGTAAACCGTAAAAGGAGTTACTTAATTTTAAATCAAAAGTAGATTTTGACTTTTGAATGATTCGTTTGAGAATAAGTGAAAAATACCTTCTTCTTCTTTTTTTTTTCTCTCTCTGACTTGTCTTAACTACTTTAGTCATTGTCAACAAATATTCTGAGTTTGGATCCCAATAATGAGTCTCCAACGTGTCTACAGGTGAAATAAGTTAACACTAAATTAATTATTCGAGGAGTCGTTAATCACTTATTTTAAACTTACTTAGTGCATGAAAACATGAACTAATTAATGTTAACAAGTGATTTTATTCCCCTATTTAAACAGCCATTGACAAGTCATCTACGTGCTGCACATTATTTATAGCATTGGAGGGACTAACCAATCACTTTTTGCCACGGTGATAGTTAAAAATATATAGCCAAGTCGTCTCTAGTAATTTAGATTAAAAGTTACATATCGAAGATATGATAGTATTATGTAGAATGTCAACTAAGAAACCATGCTCATATAGTCGAATTTTTTTTCAAAATTCATTCTCGAACCGAGAGGCTGAAAAGAATTTGTATACTGTCACTCTGTCATTACAAATTTGGAATATGAATCTCAACACTCCTCCAATAGAAATGAATTATGAATGGAAAAGTCGTTAAAAAAATTTATATTTTGTCTTCGTATTTATCGATTATAAAACTTAATTGTTCTCGCAGTACAAATGATTATCAAAGTTTGGAGAGTGTTTAGGCATTGACGGAGGGAGGTCTCGCTGAAATTTGAAGAAAAAAAATCGTTTTAGAATATTATTATACTTCGTATTTGAAAACTTTTCCGTAGTTCTCGACCATTGATTGTGTCTAGGTGCATGTACATGCTAGAAATTGGTGTTCAAAAACAGCTTTCAAGAAGCTAACCAGGTTTGTTGCTTCAAATTGTTGGTTTATGCCTCCCCCTCCTATACTTGTGGTCATGGACAAGACAGCCCTTGATATAATAACAATTGGAACACAAAAGGAATGGACCAAAATGTCCTTGAAAATTGAAATCTTACTTTACCCCCACCCACTTATTGACATGGGATAATGTAGAAAATTTGCATGATTGATCCTTGATCGATGAGCTGTATAATTAGCGGTGGCAAACGAGCCGAGCGGCTCATCGGCTCGTGGGCGGCTCGAGCTCGTCATTAATTAGTGGTGGCAAACGGGCTCAGCGATTCGTCAACTTGTGAAAAGTCGGCTCGTGGGCGGCTCGGGCTCGCCAAATGACAAGTCGAGCAGGCGACTCGCTAGGAGAGCAGCTCATGGGCGAGCCAACACGAAGGGTTTATTTTTTATTTTTTAAAAAATGTTTATCTTAAAAAAATAAAAATAAAAAATTGTCGAGCTAGCGGTTCGAGCCGAGCTTGGCCCACGAGTAGAAGCTCGACTCGTGATAAGCAGGGGCCAAGCCAGCTCGGTTCGACCCATTGCCACCTCTATGTATAATAAGTTGATCTTCAACTTGTGTTATCATCGGGTTTATTATTGAAAAGTAAAGTTCTATTGTAAAAACAGTTATAGCACTATTCTTAATTAATAAGAAATAACACAACAATAAAAAAGAGAGCCAAAAAGTAGGCAAGGTTTCAAAATGTGAGGTGAAGAAGTGGAACGGGGGAGACAATATTGAGAAACGAGTCAAGAGCTAGGGGTGTTCAGGATGATGATTGAGAGGTGGTGTGAGGAAGAAAGAGACAATAATGGAGTTGAGGGTAGATAGTCGAACTATAAAGCGGGTGATCGAAGGGTAAGGAATTTGTTGGAATTTTAAATATTATTTACGTATGCATAGTCCCATTGTCCGTTCTCAATTGGGTTGAAAATTTCGAGCCCCAACCTCATCCCGCTTCATTGTCATCCTCAGTGGTTTGAGATGTGAGCGTATGTGAGAGTGGTTGTGAAGTAAATAAAGATTGTGTTTTTTCTTTTTAATCTTATTCTTTCTATTTTCTTCTTTTATTTGATTTTTAAAAATATTCGTGTTATACATACTTACTTCTAAAGCAATGTTCCGCATCTATTAAGATCATACATTAATTTAAATTTGGACAATTTTCAACATTAAAAACTACTTATATAACAATAATGTATGGTTGAGCATCAAAATGTCTCAAATCTAAAAATTAGGACCAATTTGCTACATAGACCATAAGTTAGGTCAAAACTACAAATTTTTCGATTAGTTGAATGGAAGGATATTTTAACATGTTTGGTTTGATTTAATTATTTTAAATTTGAGGATTTTATGTATTTATTATTTAACTGATTAAAACAGTTGGCTTGTTTGAAGTCAAATAATCTCCAATTGAGCTATCATTTTCAGCATGCCTTTGCTTGTTTGAAAGATAATCTAAATATCACAAGTATAATTCTTCAGAGTCAACATCTTCCATTATTCACTAGGTTTGTGGAGATATTTTCAATTTTTTATATTTAAAAAAAAATTATAGCTAAAGGAGAGGATAGAAAAACTAATATCTACTCAAAAGAATTTAAAAAATAATATGTTTATTTCGATTCGTTTTATGAAAGAAAAAAATCGTCTCATAATGTATTTTCACAACATCGAACCATCTAAAATTATTATATTATAGTTTTTAACTATAGTTAAGTGATAGTGAAAACTTTTTATGACATTCGGCCCCTATTTGATTTGGGTAAAAATAAAATTTTCAGTAGATTTTGATCAAAAATAATAAAATGTGACTAACAAATTTATAAAAATTGTGAATAACATGAAACGTGTGATTGAAAATGAAAAAAATGGGTAAGAAATAGAGATCAAATAGAGACTCTACGATTGTCGACCATTTAAAAAAAAAAAAAACACACACACACACACACACACCATATTTTTTTGCTATGCCTTCAAATGAATCCCCAAAAAAAAAAATCTTTCTATATATTAAGCCTCATTTGGCTCCCATTATTTGAAACTTTAATAGTTGAAATAATGTTTTTTTAAATAATGTGTGATTAAAAAAATGGGTTTTGAGATTACATATAATATTTTTTTATTGAAAAATATGTCGTTAATAAGAAAATAGACGAAAATAAATTTTAATTTTAATTGAACAGTTTGTTTAATTTTAGAGCTTGCTTGGCACAAATTTTAATTCAATTAAAATTGAAAATATGGTCATTATTGAGTCTCATCCGTCTAATAAAAATCAACAATAACGAATAATTTTTCAATTTTAATTCGATTTTAATCTCTACCAAGCATAATCTTAATTCGTAGAGGAGGGCAGTTGGGGAGTTCGCAGACATTATCAAGAAAGAGGAAAAGTACAAAGTAGCATTGAGTCATTGAGATCAGAAGCCTCCAAAAAAAAAGGGCAATAATTTAATGATTTAATAAATTTTGGACACAAGGATGAGGACAAAATATTCATTTAAGATTAGCTCGTATAATCTAATGCAATTCAAACACAATTTTGCTATGTACATATTTTCATTAGCAGGTTGATTATTCTTGGATTTTCTCAAAGGTGGGACAGAAAAATAGCTATTAGTCAAATATACGTAATTCTTTTCTGACAACGTATCGAGTCTTAAAATAGTCGACAAAGTATTAGAATAATAGACCCGAATTCAAGTTTCGTCAACACTTGAAAATTTAATTTTCGAACGAGGGAGCATGTTGAACTTTAACCCATTTTTTCTCTCCTCTTTCTCGTTTGACACTTCGTATCAAACTGTGGTTGAGATGTACGAGACCCTCGTAAAACTTTTCCTCTAGTTTGATAGTTCCCTAGTTTTAGGTTGCAGTACCTTCGTTGTGGTTGAACACTTCAAAGTGTACGGCTCTCTCTCGACCTTTGTTGCCTAACTGAACTACTACAAATCTTCACGTTTCTTTTATTTCATTTTGTTTATTATTGCTCTTTTAGTCCCTGTTTGACGACCATTAAAATGAATATTTTTGGGAAATATGAGTTCCAAAATAATAATTTTTTTTGTTTTAATGGTTATCAAACAAGGACTTAATTAGATTAGAACGTTAACGTAGTAATCAAGCAATCGAAAAATATCTTCCATGCCAAATAAATGGGGGTAGTGAAGGAAGTATAAAAATATGGAAAGGTGTACCTTATCGCCTCTTTGGCCAAATAAGTAGAAAACAGCAATAAAAATCCTACCTCAATTATGAGAAAATGAAAGCACTTTGCCACTTGGAACCAACCAAAATTACTGTTTCTCATATAGTAATAAGCTAATTACAATGAAATGACCACACAAAGGTGTAATGAAAGACAGTCAACAAACTACAGCCACCATAGAGAGAGACAGGGAACCACAATGACATAAACCTTAACTTGTACAAGAAAACAGACAAATCAAAAGTAAACTATTATTTATGTAACATTATAATCCTATTCATTTGGGTTTTCTTCGGGTGGTGGGGGTGGTGGGACCATAAGCCAACTTGTTTATTGCAACCATGCCTAAACCATTTAACATCTACTGCAAGTACATTGCAAGGAAAATGCCACAATAACTAAGAATAATAGGTGCTAAGACAGAACATGTGTGTGAAGGTCTGTGGACCTCAAATTCAGACCAGTTGATTTTCATGTCCAAAATCAATCTTCTTAGTACCAAATTGAGACATCCTGCTTTGGCGGGTTATCCGTTGCAACTCCAGGAAATGTTTCGGTGTAATTCATGGACTGTATATTGAACGGAGAACTAAACATTACTTGCAAGTTTTCGTTAGGGGAGGGAGAATTCATAACCTTGAACTGGTCAAACCGATCAGCTGATGGACGATGCATAGAATGATTGGGAATATTTGTGTCTTGAAAAACGTTGTTCTCGGACATTATTCCTTGAGGACCTTGACTCAAAAAACACCCATCATTTTGACAATGAAAACTGGGTTGCTGAGGAGGTTGATCTTTGACAACCCTGGTGTTCCCAGTGATCGAGTCCTTGTTTCCTTGTAAATTATTATCATAAAAAGACACAAGTTCATTGATCATCCTTTGCCCATCTTCTGGAACTCCGAGTCCTGATAGATCAAATGAAGGTGGAATTTTATTTCCAGGCAAAGAAGCTGACCTCGGCTGGACAAAAGATTGAGAAAACATGACTGGCTTGATATCATCAATGCTGAAGTTTGAAACCACAAACTCGGAAGAATGTCTATAAGGACAAGCGAGTTGATGATTGTCCCGGGAATTTCTGTCCTGAAAACCGAGACAGATTTCACTATGAGGACACTGAAGGAACTCACACGTATATATTTTGTGATCTATCATAACATTTAGTTCATTGCCGGGCTTCCTCTTCCGGGTGAAGTCTAGGTCAGTGATGAATTCATCCTTAATTGTATGAGATTGTTGTTGAACTGGAAGTCTATCATTGAATCTCTCCGTTCCAATATTCAGCAAACCGAGGTGGTTTGGGTTAGGCTTTTGCTCTTGGATATTAGACTCATCATCGGCCCCTTCAACATCGTATTCAGTGGTATCATTCATGGCAAAGGTTCCGCTCCCACCAGAAAAGGATAAAGGTGGACATTGGTCGGGGTAAAGTTCCCGAGCTAAATTTTCCTCCTGGTTGATGATAGCAAGCCAAGTTGTACTCTCCTTTGCCGTCATCTTGTCCTGCAAGCACTTGGACTGTCTAACGAGCTTGCGAATCTTGGCAATATCAGGAGACATGTGCTTGATTACTGCTGTTAGAACTCCAACCTTCCATGCCTTTTTCAGATCATGAGGCTTCTTGTAAGGTGGAGGGCCTTGATTCTCTGGCAGACCCAACTGATGCCACCATTCCTCGTTCCCAGTGGGCCACCATGGAGGTGAAACACCTTTCTCTAAAGGAAACCGTCTCTGAGGAGGATTGCAGTGCTGCATCAGAGCTGACAACAGTGAACCAAGGGTAGTATCTTGGAGCTCCTGTAGGGTATGAGGGGTAGGACCAACTGGATTACATCCCTCGTTCTTTCCTGGGATTGAATTATCTGCTTCGTATTTTGCTATGGCGGCCGGTCCATTACGATCAAATCTCACTTTGTCCTTCCACCACTCCCTCAGATTGTCAGATGCCCCACTCACCGGCTTTCCTTTCTCTGGAATGATTCCATAAACAAAACCTTGAGCTTTGCATACTTCCATCATTTTTAACATGTATTTCAAGATCCCGTCTTGAGCCCTCGACATCTTCTTTCTCCTTGCCTGCTCTTGAGATTGCTGTTGTTTGGAAGCATCGCCACCTTCTTTGCCCTTATTCATTTCTTTCAGTCTTTTGAGTCGCATCTTATCCCTCCACACCCTCCTCTCAAGTTCATCCACATCGATCTCGTCATCAGTATAATCATCCTCCACAACCGGCTCTGGCTCAGCAGATTCCTTGACGGGAGCAGAGGAAGAGAAATCAAAATCACCACAAAACCCCATATCCTCAAACATCGTCATTTTTTATCAGCAACCACTACCCAAAATTGCACAAAATTTAGTATTAAAAATTGGGTTTGATTCGAATCTTCAAAATCTCGAATCTGTGTTGTTTCCTTGAGCTGAAACCCGAGATTTAACGAAGGAAATCACTTAAAACACCATCGTATTCCGACCTGCAAAAATGGATAAAAAAGAAGTCAAGAAAATCTCAACTAGTATGACCCCCATGATGAAAAGTAAGATGTGTATATAGTCAACTAATTCAATACTAAACAACAAAAAATTATCACGGGAAGCATATGAACCTCAACTGAAAGATAAAGATCAAAGAACCCATCACAAAAAAAAGAAAATAAATGAGGACATCTGTGATCACAGAATAAAAGCTCTCACAAGGAAGAAAAAGAGGCAAAAACTTGAACAATTTCCAAATTACCAGGAAAAAGCTAATTCAAATTAATATTATTTTCACAGATCTAAATTGTAAATAGCGTACATTGTTCATTTATTCATCCAACTGATCAACGCGTCAATTAATACACACAGAAATGTAAATAACCAGCTTCCATTTATTTGATCATCTGNAAAAGCTAATTCAAATTAATATTATTTTCACAGATCTAAAATGTAAATAGCGTACATTGTTCATTTATTCATCCAACTGATCAACGCGTCAATTAATACACATACAAATGTAAATAACCAGCTTCCATTTATTTGATCATCTGCTCCAAGAAAACTCAGTATTTATGGATTAAAAAAGTGAAAAATCATAACCAAACTTCAATAGCGCAAAAAAAGAAACAAAATTAATCCTCTAAAACCATCAAAGACTTGAACTTTAACCCAATAGAAAAAGCCAACAGAAGAAAATAGCAAAATGATCCCATCTTCAATCAAGAAACAGAAGAAGAACAGGCAGAGAGCATCACAGAACAATAAAAGGGAGGTCCCTTCTCTTTTTACCTCAACAAGTATTCTTTGTGGAATCTTTGTTTCAACTCTCTTCTTCTAATTGACCCTATAAATTATAGAAGAGAACAGACAAGATGGCGAGAGAGAGGAGAAAATGATGGCATTTAATGCAAAATATGAACAGTATTATTGGGGCGGTGTCTTGGGGAGGTGAAAAGTGTAGGCCAAAGACAAATATTAATTACTGCGTGAGAGAAAGGATAATTAATGGTCAGGTTAATCCCATCACATTCAGCAGCACCTTGGATAAAAACTGCTTTTGGGAGTTTGGTTTCTTTGTCTGTGATTTGTGGCCTGTGAATTTCCTGCAATATATATTTTATTCAGTTTTGCTACATATGAATTAAATTTACATCGATTTTAATAATATTTAAAATAATCAATAACACAAATTTTAACACGTCTTGAAATGTCAAACTTAATGTAAACATAGAGTGTACGCTTAATTTAATTCATATTTATTACTAGTACCAGTATAGATGCATTCATTCAAGACAGAATGAGGTGGGAACGTATTAAAAGCAAAAGAAGTTTAACAAAAGTTTAGTAGTACAATGAATTTGTCGTAAGTTAGATTGAAAAATCATAGTGTTGTCGCACATATAAAACTCAAATCGAACCAACTCGTGAAATCTTAACTATAAGAGCACCTTCAACGTTCTGTATAAATTTAGAGAGTTAAAATTTTGAAGTACTGCAACAATCTCTTTATATTTAACACTTAATTTTATTACTCTCAAAAAATATTTATCATTTATCATTTCTCTTTATCTTTTATTTTAACTAGCTTTTCTTTAGATTATTTTACTGCTTTCCTATATTGAAAATAAAAACTTTTTGAATGCATTTAATTTAGAGAATTAGTTTGACTTTTCAATTTTTGAGAGTTAAACACACTCTCTAAATTACAATATTAATTTAAAGAGTCTTTTGAAATATAATTTTAAATGTTAACTTTTTAAAATATAGAATATCTCATGTTTAAAGAGTCTCTTGAAGATGATCTAATCAGATCAATTTGTTAGATTAACACGAACAATTTTCGTAAAAATCTAGGGCAATTAACATTGTTAGGAAAATAAATGTTTCAAAGCGAACGCGTTGTATGAGCCGCTTGCAAAGCTTATGGGCTTTACTTGTAGAGCTGGACTCATTCATTTCAATTTCAAGTCACCAACATAAGTTCGCAAGATACATCTACTTAATGCGCCAAACTATTTAAGGCAAACTACACAGATTTTAGTACTTCGGTTGGATCGAATGAGAACAGTAACACTCTTGTCATATCAACATTGAGAAGTATTTATTCTGCCACTGAAGGCATGGGCTCAGGGCCATTGGATCGAATAGGTTAGCTATGTATCATGTATTGCGTACTAGACTCGTAAATAATAATATAGATGTGAAATATAGTCCAGCATTACACGAGTTCACATAATAATGGCATTTAGTTCCACATTTAAAGGGGAATTTCATTTAAAAACAAACAAATCATACTTCTGATTGGAGGACAGATTCCTAACAAGAGATGTAGTCAAATGAAAATATAATCTGCAGCAAAATTTAGTAATATCACTAATAATGGAACTTGTACATTTCCATATTATGACTGGTAGTGGATCAAACCCTAAGATATTTGTTGCTTGAGAAACAATGTTATTTTCGAGGAAATAATGCAATGTAGTATTACTGATATTTAATCCCATATTATGTACAAGGAATAATCTTTGTGTACATAACCGGGTTGGGAGGTTATCTCCTCTCGGTGTTGTCCATTTTGTAAACCATTTGATAAATGGTTAGGGTGATGTAGCATGGTCCTTATGTATAATAAGGTTCATTGTTTCACTGCCCAATATATCAAAATATATTTCAATTGGGCGTGACAATGCTAGACTCTAGAATGACCTATAGGCTAATTCGGCCTACACGCGACTATCTAAGTTGGCCCACAAGTTATATCATTTTTAGACGATTATAAACATATATATATATATATATATAAGAAAATTTAACATTGTTATATAAGAAAATAGGAAAATATGACAAGTTTGTAACCAAGCACATTGTGTGAGCCAACTTGCGAAGCTTATGGTCTTTACTTCCTGAGCTCGACCCGTATAGCTGAATTTTGAGGTCACCGCGTGCTGAATCGAATCAAGCTCCTAGCAAGCGAGTGACTTGGACCTATTGTCACCCATATACATAATTTTATTGAATGATGAAATAATGAATTTTACTGCCACCTAAAATATCACACAGCATTTTCTTATTTTCAAGAGCATCTATATTCCACAAATACATCTTAATTTATAAGTAATAAATTTCTTAATAATGTACTCGTGAAACCCCTTTTTTTTTCTTTTTTTCTTTTTTTTCTTTTGGGAATCTTGTTTTCTTTTCAATATCGTGCAAGACTTTAAACTCTTGATTTTGAACTATTTATGAAAGAACTTGCAAAGACTATAAAAGTTTTGATTAATTTATAATGATGCTTCTGGTACGTGACATGTTTATTCATCAGAGACATTAAATAGGTCGAGTTGCGCTCGCTCAATTAAAGGTTGGTTCGACTTGTCTTGTGACCATGAGCTCACCTCTTGGTCGGGCTCACACAATTTTATTTTATTTCAACTGATTTACATATTTTACTCATTACACGGGGCCGGTAAATCGGTGTGTGGCTCCCCCCTTAACTGTCCTAAGTATTCCATATCGCTCTTCTCACGTGTACAAAAATGTAAAATTCCAAACAAGAATCAAGAAATAGAAGACAGTGGAAAGAATGCCGAAATAGCACCTTGAAAGGGACAACGATGGTGGTGGAAAAAATAAGTGGCCTTTTATAGTCGTGATTTGAAATCATGACTCACCAAGCTATTACACGCATTGTTTCAAAATTGAATTATAGTTGCACTTTTCTCTTTTTCCAAATTAATCGGTAGTATGTCGAAAGGTTAGCGTCACATCATTTATTCGTAACTCTATTAATCTACTATTCTTGTGATAATGGATACTCTATTACAGCGTAACATCAACCTCAAAAATAGACCTCTTGTATCATGGTCGACTATGTCTAAATAAGTAATTCTTGAAGTAATCTTTTCCGATTGCAACAAATAAAATAAAAAATGAACCCTTTGTAACATGACCTAAGGTTATTTTGGGACCTCGATGTTAAATTGTTAATCTTTTCATAGAGGTCATTGATTAACAAACAATTTGATATGATTTTAAGAGAATGTTGTCCCTAACCTATTGGATTTAAGTGAAAATGGTCCTTGCATAAATGAAGTATATTTTCATAATTTTTCAAATGGCGAAATATCCCTTGTCCGTGAGGTTTAAACTTCCAAACTTCGACTTGGTTCGTTATTGACGTGCTTTTAAGAGAATCAACTTTTGCCGTGTTGAAAATAATCGGCTGCAAGAAGAATCCATTAGGATTTTGGTAAATTTTTATTTCAAAATTATGTTTCAAAATCAATATTTTAGTATTTCGTAAATAAAAGTGATTTATTATTGTGCAGGTATGGAATTACTAAACTACACATGAATTTATTCTGACGTCATTTTGTATCATTATTATTACTATTATTGATAGTATTGTACAATTTATTTTTGACTTCAAGAACAACATGTTATATTGTTAAATGTTTTTCTAAGACTATATATTCAGTATAGTTAATTTAAATTGGGAAAAATCAAAATCTATTAAGAACCTCAAAATTTATAAAATTTTGTCCAAATAGTAAAAAACGAATTAAATAATTAACCAAGTAAAATTTGTATTTAAATAATAGATAATTGAAGAAGCAAAAAGTATTATTTGAAAAAGCTATCATCTTACTGCTTCTCAAAATCTACGGGTTAGTTATTTGATTGATCACTGAACTTTGTGTAAAGTTTTCAGATGGTTATTAAATTTCAAAAGTTTCCTCGTTAATCATTGGACTTTACAAATATGGTCTTATCCATCACTGAGAACTTCAAAAAGTTCTCCATTAATCACCGAACTTCACAAAATGTAATCACATCAATCAATAATTGACTAAAGAAAAACTTTAGTAAAGTGCAGCGACTAACAGATTTTTTTTGAAAATTCAGTAATTTCATGGAAATCTTATGCAAAGTTCAATGACCAATTATTAGCCAATATATATTTTCTTCAGTCTTTTTTTTTTCTGTACACCTACCCCACAATTTTATTCTCTCTAGTGTCGTCAAACTTAGAAAAAAGAATAATCTTTTATCTCGAGGATTATCGACGAGATTGTCTACAGACATCTTCAAAATCAAAGCGGCAATAGAGGACAATTTTATAGGCTGCTACAGCTTCATTGTCTTTCTGTACATTGGAATAAAAATTAAAAAGTTAATAGATTCTTAGCTGAAGATTTGTATGGATTTTAAAGTTGAATATTATGAAGTGATCAATATTAAAGGGGTTCTCTTCCAAAATAGTTGATTGCGTAGACAATTGTTGCCTTTTTTTTTTAATCTTAAAAGGGTCGGTGGACAATCTTGTCGATTATCCTCAGGATAAAAGCTATTTTTTTTTCTCTAAGTTTAACGATGCTAGAGAGAATAAAATTGTGGAGTAAGAGTATAGAAAAAAAAACAAAAAAATAAAGATCGATAAATTAACTGACTCGTCACTGAACTTTGCATAAGATTTCCATGGGTCATTGAACTTTGAAAGTTTCCTTATTAGTCACCGAACTTTACAAATGTAATTACATCCACTACTGAGAACTTCAAAAATTTTCTTATTAGTTACCGAACTTTACAAAATGAAATTATATCCACCACTTAATGACTAATGGAGAAAGTTTTGTAAAGTTCAGTGGCCAACCAGGCAATTAACTCCTAAATCTACTATCAAAGTGTTTATATTCTTCATCAATTTTTTTTTTTAAATTTATGAAAAACCTAAAATAAATTATTTAACAATAAGAAGTCGTGCTCTAAAATACCAGACGATGCCTTCATCTCCTTCATAATTTAGTTATTTCACACTTTGTTTCAAAGTTGAATTATCACTACACTTTTTTCAACCTAATTAAACTCCTTTTTAGAAGTTACGCTACAGTACATCTATAATATATTAAATATCGCATCAAGTGAAAATTATTTTCTGAACGATTTTAACTCCACTACAATTTAATTATTTCAATAGTACATTACTTTTCGTTTTTCAATATATATTAAATTGAATATTAAATATTAAATATGCACACAAATAAATAATTGAATTGTACGAGAACAATCAAATTAATTCATGAACATGAAATTTACTTAATTTGAATCAATGAATATAGGAAAATAATAATGCATATACATTTAAACAAATGGGCTGTAAGTAAACCAACCCGAAATTTAATTAATTTGAATTAATAGATATAGAAAAATAATAATTTGTAGACATTTATACAAATGATGTTATATAATAGATTAAATGAATAATATTAAAATTAAATAAGTGTACATGAATTTGAATAATTTATCTACTCCTATAATAATTGAATAGCTCC
>CAIGRS010184636.1:0-28600 GCA_903798395.1 Fraxinus floribunda | reverse complement strand
CCCAAAAGAATTACTTTTGCTTTAACCTATATATTGGTTCACAACTTGTAAAGCAATAAATTCCTAATTAAACCAAACCTTAATATCTATGGACCCCACCACCATGTGAATTCATATCATCTCATTACAATAGCATCCTAGACACTTATTCCCCACCCCCATCACCTCTCATGATTCCCAGCGTGACCACCAAAAGCTAACATCTTTCCAACACCAATCACATGCCCTCCAATTCCATTTCATACTCTCTACTACCCCACATAACTTGGTACCACCTAAATTTCTCCTAGCTATTCACCATCATCAAGTCCTCATTCATTGCATGCAATGCCCTAATTAAAAAACTTTGATATACAATTTCATACTGATATTTGAGATAAATCGGATTACGGCATCGTTGTGGATTCTAATTACTCAAGATTGATCAAGTACTACTTTTTTGTCACGTTTTATTGTTTCGTAATAAAATATTGACATGTCACTACAATTTTGAAGTGTCAAGATTTTAGAGACGACACTTTAAAGAATGTAATTATGTTCGCCGAAGTTTTGATACTTTGAAATTGTAGCAATGTGCCAAGATTTTATTTTAAAGATGGTGAAAATGAAACAACCGATCTAGCCATTGACGACTATAGAAGTCAAAATGACTTAGCTTTAATAATATTAATACATATTTACATGAAACATACTGTCCGATAATCTTGACACTTATTACCTATTGAGGCCACTCATTGATCTCTCCTTTATAATTTTTCTAAAAAGTCGTGAACCAAAAAGCTCGCCAAAATCAACTTTATTTTGCATGAGATGCATTACTTTTACGCTATTGAGATTATATAAATGATGGAAAAGAAATAAATGTTTCATATGATCATCAAAGTTGAAAGATGAGCATGGAGAAAAGCAGATCATATCCCCAGTACTCTTCCTCTTGCTCAACTGAATTCGGGTTCGGGTTTCAAGATCGAGCAAATTCGTACATTTTTAATGGCCCTAGCGCGAAAGATGAAGCTTTCGCAGCATCAAATGATCCAGAAATGAAGAGGAAGAAGAGGATTGCTGCATATAACATGTTTACTACAGAAGGTAAAGTTAAAGCATCTGTAAGAGAGAGTTTCAAGTGGATTAAAAGCAAATTTGATGACATAAGATACAAAGTGTAAGCCATATATTTGGCAAATTTTTCATTGTCTGATGGATTACTTCATTGTAAAGAACGTATTTTTCAAATAAATAAATTTGAGTTCCCAGCTTAACATGTATTCTTTCTTTTCCTGTTAGACAATGCACTTGAATATCGTCTGCTATAGAAATAGACTGCGTAATCTGTTCCTTCGACGAAGAAAAAGTATGCAAGAAAAAGAATAGTAATTTTTTTTTTTCTTATTTTGTACAGTAAACTTTCTGTATTCAAGCATAGTCATAATTAGATTATCAATATTTGCATTATCTATTGAAACACAAAGATTTTATGTTACGTCATGAAAAAACTAAGGCCCATGAAAGGGGCCCAATTAGCCTACATGGCAGCCAGTTCGGGGCCCAATGCCTCACGATGGCATAGGGCAACCCGAATGGGGCAGACGCCCCATGTAGGAGTCAGGCTCAGCCATCGACCCCATTTGAGCTGACGCACCATGTAGAAGTTAGTCCTGACGAGGCGATGGCGAGATCCCTAATAGATGTTATGGTGAAATGATTGACAAGACAACTCACTGTCAACGCCGTCCCTGCACACCTGCACGGTCAAATCCCACTTGCAACGATTAGGACTTATGGATACGAAAAAGGTCCTAGCATTTAATGCCTTGATTTATTGATTGATGCATGCAATAAGAAGGGTCAATCGATCTGATGAGGCCACGTGTACTATCATCCGACAGGTCCCATTTACCTCACTAAAGAATAAAAGGTCATTCTCTGTGCCATAATGAGAATAATGCAAGTTTAGACTCTCAAACCTTTACTCTTGCTATCTATGCCTTTAGTATTCTACTCCCCAAGCTGATCCCTTTTTACAAATTGGAGGCTCACGTTACAAGCTCCCCCACGCCTTGAATTATTCCTTTAGTTGGCTTGTCCGTTCAACTAACAACTGGTCCAAGTGTATTGGGATTCAGCTTACGTAGGCGTGAGAGGCTTTGAGATCTGTTAATCACATCATTGACACAATTTCTGGGGTCAACATTTTATATTATTAATTATAAGGGAAAACACGATAACAAAAATTAAATTGAATAACATGTAAAGACATCTCAGTTTAATCTTTCACAGCTCTTAATTATCAACTGCATGTAGTTTCAATAGGCTTTTTTTGTTCAAACTTTCAAAATTCTCTAGTGGAAACCGACCTTTGGACTTGATCCAATTTGTACATGTTATCGTAGTTTTTGTTGTAGTTGGTTGTGCGTTTTCTGGTATTGGGCAGGGGAGGCTGGTTCTCAGTATTCTAGGCAGCACCATTCAGTTGCCGGGGAAGGTAAATGAGGGCGGGCTCGATTCTTTCTCTGATGGCTTTACACTTGAGGTACTGTTAGTCATGCTGCTGCCAAATTCCACGCTAAAAAATGATATATCTGCACTTTTCTGTGCCTCTTGTAAGGCATCACAATAGGATGAAATGCAACTTCTATGTATTTCCGATGCTTGCCAATTCTTGGGCTAGTGACTCGAGTGATAATAACATCCTACTAAAGGACAACCTTAATATCTTAGAATTCTCCACTCACATATCACGTTTGTTTATTCTTGCTCGACTAAGAGTGAATAGCTTCATGAAAGTACCGATATAAAGGCTTAAGAAAGAGTGCATCCCTCATAAAAGTATCGTATTTACAGCAAAATGGCTTTTCTCGGGATTCTATATTCTAGACTCGATTAATAGTTCAGCATAAATTGTTCGGCTTTGTTAATAAGAAGGCGATAAACATGTCTGTTTGGAGACATCTTTCTACTTCTCAGCATCAAGAATTTTCTTCCTTCGCTCTCTACGTGAGAGTTGCATTATTTTAGTTCTGTGCCTATGTAAAAGAGATTAGTATTAGTGTGTATTAAATAGTATAATAGACAAGAATTAAGCTTCTTTTTCCTTATGTAGTACTTTCGAGTATTATCTAATCCACCGTATCAAACATGTCATTAGTTTGATAAAAGGACAAAGGCTATATCTCAATGATATCCCAATTCTTTAATGTACTGTCTAATCGATCTTATCAAGCATGTGATCTTGGTTATCATCCTCAAAAGTATATTACCGGTAAACCTAGAAAGGTCACATTATTTAGCAAGTACTTGGACAATAATGGAACATGAAATATGTATTCAGCATTCAGATTTTCTCACATCATTTTGGAAAGAAGACGCTGCACTCCCATGGTATGCAGGATCGAGAGCGAGAAGAACGCTTAAGAGGGCCCAAAGAAGATGCTGGAAAGTTCCTGAAAGTTTTCCAAATACACGACTTCTATGCCTGTAGAGGCTTGACAGCTTCAGTCTTTTGTAATACTCACGGAGTTTGAAATGAACTAAGGAATTGTTTGATAAGGTGTATTTAATAGTACTCGACGTAGGGCAAGGAATTGTTTGATAAGGTGTATTTAATAGTACTCGACGTAGGGATGACGAAAAAATCCGACAAACCCGATACCCGCTTAATCGGGTATTCGGGATCACCCCGCACCGCCCCGCCCTATTTAATTTTTTTTTTTTGAATTCAATACTTTAAATGAAAAATTCCACGAAATTTCATTAGTTCTAATAGAAAATGACAACTAAGATTATCTAAAAAAGATGAAAAACAATAAAAATCTTAGTTTACCAAATATGTTTGAATGATTTAACTTTTAAAAATAAATAAAAATATATCATGAGTAGTGAGGGGATGATTTTTCAAGGGACTGTAAAAATTTGCAAGTCAAAAATCCGCGGTTTTCAGCGTCCCATTTCCGTCGATTAGTAAATTGGATCCCTTAATTTCTCGGTGCAAAATTCCCCTCTCATGGCAATACTGCAGGCTTGAAAGCAGTTGTATATATAACATTTAACCTGAATGCATCAGAGGTTTTAATCAGAAACCAAAATTATGTTACATTTCAATCAACGATGAAACTGAAACAATTCAGAAAAATATAACTTTCGACCTGTGGTTCTGTGAGCCTTTCATTCGGTCAAGATAGATTTCCGGCTGAATCGTCTGCATATAATCAAAAACCAAATAAAGACTATACTGCATTCTTGAAGTATCCAATCCTTCAAACTTTACAATATTCGATGAACCAATTTTAGTAAGATCGTAATTTCTCGTGCCATGAATTTCACGCTTTCTGGTGTCAAAACGGACTTTCTTTAGAGCAACATACATTGTTGTGTGTTCCTTGGCCTACCAGCAATGCAAAATATTACTAGGCCAATCAAAAGAAAATCTAAGCCTATGTTGGGCCCCCATTTTTTTGAAACTAATTGTCAGCGACACATTCTCTCATAAAATGATATTACACGTAAATCGAAATTTTTTCTTTATTTTTTAACCACGTATTCTCTAAAAAATCACTATTCCAAAACTCGTTTCTCCCCAAATTTTCAATCCCATTCCTTCATCTGGCCCTTGATGATTTCAAATAGGCGAAATTGAATCTCCGATACCTGAAACAGAGGCGTAGAAGTGTGTCATCGTTGTCCCTCCGATACTTAAGTTAGAGAGAGAATTTATGCATAAGGTTGTGAACTGAAAATTATGTAAGCTAACCCGAATTATGAACCTTGTTTCTGCATGTATAGTTGCTGGTGGCTGAATCCTTTAAGGATTAAAACACCTGGATTATCCTCATCGTACATTCCTTCAATTTGTTTGATTATGTGATTGGTTGAATTACTTATGATATGTGGCCCTGAGCCATTGCTATCCTTATCATATAAAGTGATTGAGTTATACTAAAATTACCTCTTGGAGTTTGACTTGGACTGTAAGATGTTGGATATTTGGATAAAGATGAATGTAGAGAATTTGAGTTATGGGAGGACTAAAACTTCTAAAAGACACGAGATAATGACATGAAGAATGTTATCATCAATATTAGGTCCGACCCTACCAACCAACAGGCCCAATTAGTAGGGACATGCCCGACCACTCTTATGAGGAATTGGGGGTATGACTGCTCGGGGACAATAGGTCGGGCTATATGTGAAGGCTTGGGATCGGGCCATGTTTTTTGTGCACATCACCGCTTAAATGCGAGTTTTGCTAAAATTTTCGTAACAATAGTATCAGAGTCTTCGCTCGTCTAGACGTGACCCTTGCACACGTGGATATTTATCTAGTAGAAGACTAGGTGGTGAAGTCACTTGGTCGAAGAAATGGATCACATCAGTGCTGGAACCGGACGCTAGGGGTGAATTGGGCCTCATCCACACTATATGCAGCTCATAGACCATATTAAGCCCACAAGATAATGTTCAAAACAGAAAAAACCCAGTCCGAAATATAAACAGGCCTTAATTATCTGTGAATGATATTCATTGATTTGGATCTAGGGATGTTGCTCGCCCCCAAACACGAGCCGAGTGCTCATCCTAGAAGCTAGTTGAGTTAGTTTCTCGTATGAGCCACTCACTACTTCGTTAGCTCGCACTGGTTCTTACTAGAGTCAAGAAAATATAAAAATGTGTGAGCCAGTTAGTGCTCGACTCGTTTCAAACTGAGCATGGGCCAAGTCGATCAATTCGACCCATTTAACATCCTTATTTGGATCCAGGTCACTTTAACCAACAATTTTATCCTTTCTTGAATTCTTGCAGTAAAAGAGATTGATATAATATTTATTAACGAAGAAAAAGAATTAAAATTTTGTTAGTGCGTCTCTTGATGAGAATGAGTTTGATGGGTCATCGATTTTCACTGCCACGATCGTCCTATTCGATCTTCGTGTCTCTCTTCTATCTCTATTAAACATATCAAACAGCCACCCTAACTTCATTTTTCAAAAGTATATCCTATAAATGGAATATAAATTGATGTTGCCATTGATGCTTGATAACAACACAGTAGCTTAACCATACTTACAAATCTATTTGTAGTTGAAGCTGTTATTGTTTTTTGTCTTTATTTTTTTTCTTTAATCTCGTCTTAAGAAAATTTGACAAATAAAAGGGCTTTGGACAAGTTTAGAGAGTGTTTGGTGGGAATTAAAATTAGATTTTTAGTAAATTGTGATAGAAATTTTTGAAATGTGTTATTGAAAAGCTGTGAGATTCATGAAAGATGTGGTTAATATTGATTTTTTGACTTTGACTTAGATTAAAATCTGATTTTAATTCATACCAAACATGGCTTTAATATCATTATACAACAGAATTACACAATATAATAAATAAAATTTAATTTTTTTCTTTTTTAATAGTACTTTTTTAGTGTAGCTGATAACTATACTACACTCGCAACCCTACTTCGAGAATCACTCAGCTGCTCAGTTTGCCTTTAGTATAATTTCTAGCCAGAACCCTGAAAGCTCTTTCCCTTTCTTTCTTTATCTAGTGTAGCTAGCGTTGGGTTAAAGTTAGATGGATGGATAGATATACTTTTTACCACTCCTATCGAAGATTTTAGAACTTTGAATTACGTCTCAACTGACTTACCGTTGTGCATATAACAATATAATATCTTTGAAAAATACTTACATTTTATAAACATTGAATACAAAAATATTTCTCTTCATTTTTCCTCCAATCCCATCTTGAAAAATTGGCAAACAAAGAGTTTCCTTTGTGAGATGGATCACTTAAATTCACTTGACACGAGTATTTGTTTTGAGCACTTTGAAAGGATTGCACCAATTGATTTGTATTATGGACTATAAATTAAATCCAATTGTTGGATTTAAACTTGTGATGGATTTAATCTTGTGGTCAATTACATTTACTAGTCATGTCTCTTTCATAGTACAATATTTGAATTTGAATTCAAATGATTTTTTGATACTATAACTACAAGATTTTTTCACCTTTTTTCATTTAAACTTGTTATGACAAAAGAGAGAAGATTTTTTCACCTTTTTTCATTTAAACTTGTTATGACAAAAGAGAGAGCATAGAAAGGTAACCAAGTGAGAGAAGTTCATATCTCCGACGAAATTATTTGTAGCTTCCGATGGATTTATTTCTCGGTATATCCATTGACGTTCCCCTGAACGATAGTGTATGATCCGATATGGCAAAAACCTGAGCTTAATATCAGATGAGACTCCATTAATGGTGCTGAAGAAGCTTTGGGTTTTTTTTTTTTTGTTAAGTTTTACACTTTGAGCCCCTGTTTGTTTCCAATTATTTCAACAATAAAATGAGAAACTTTTTTCAAAATAGTGGGGTCCACTTACTCACAAAATGGTCAACTATTGCGGCTAGTCTACTATTCCAACGATAAAAATTCTAATTGTTAGTGGAAACAAAGAGTTTATATTTCTTCATTGTAAAGGTAATAATCATTTGATCACTACATTTTAAACTCTACATCCTTAATTAATAAGATAATTGCAGCAAAAGTTCCAAACCTTTAAAACATTAACAGACTTTTATGCCCAAAGAATAACGCAATAGTTGTAGTGCAGCTTTGAGGTGTCGTATCCAAGGGAGATGGGAAATGCTTAAGGGTTTCAAAATGATGAGTTATTTCGTCTTCAATGTGTAGTAAAATTCAATGATTGAAAGGTGAAATGAAAGTCAATAATTTGCGACAGTGAAGCGTCGGAATTCTTTCGGTTGGATTAAATCATTCACATCAACTATTCCATTTTTACAACACAATTAGAGGCTTCCATCCGACACTCTATAAGAAGATATATCATGAAAACTAATTTAATTTACAAATGAAATTCTAGAATCAAGACTTATGACATATTCACACAATTTTATTGGAACAAGATCAAAGGTCGACAATATACATCAAGCATATAGCAGTAATTAGTCCGCCAATAAAGTAATATTAAGATTAAAATTCAACAATTAGTTCAATATGACAATAGAAGAAGCATGACTGGATCTATGANCAAGCATATAGCAGTAATTAATCTGTCAATAAAGTAATATTAAGATTAAAATTCAACAATTAGTTCAATCTAATGATAGAAGAAGTATGACTGGATCTATGAAGGATTTGATAAAAGTTAAACTAATATCAACAATAAGTAATTGAAATTGAAACTCAATAAATAGTTTGATTAAACAATGAAAAAAGCATAACTGAATCCATGGGGAATCTAGTAATTATTAAACCGATTTCAATATAAATTCATGAAAAGAAAAGTCTAAATCCTAAAATTATTCAGCAAGAAAAATCCAATTACATGACATAATAGATATGAAATCACCATATCCAATTGAGTTCCTCCCTTACTTCACCAAGATTGTTGGTTCTTCATGAATTCCTTGAGCCAAAATCAATGGAAGAATAAAGAATAATAAAGAATGATGTGTTATGGAAAGTTTTGAGGTCTTTTAGGGTTGAGAAATCGTGCCACAATAAGTTACCATATGTGTTTGAGTAGTAGAAAGAAACTTGAAATTTTTTCCCGATTTGGCCTGGGCGGGCGCCCAGTAGAAAATGGGGCAGCCGTCCTGGCAAAATATCTGCTTTATGTATTGAAATTCAGGGTCGGGCGAGCTTCCACACAGCTGGACAATCTTCAGTGTTTTGGTCATAACTTCCAATATCGATGTCCAATTGAGATGATTCAAGATGCGTTGAAAAGTTAACTCAAAGGGCTACATTTTTGCTTCAGATACCATCTTCCAAATTCGATCGTCTTAATGCCAAAAACGATCTCAATATGAGGTTGAAAACCGGTGCAACCTTTTCAATTTGAAAGTTGATATGTGATAATGTTTTTGCCATTTTCATCCCTTTGACTCATTTATTCATCCAATTAACCTCTAAAACTATTGAATCTTCATCACAGGGTCATAAATAAGTTTAGAATATTTGTACTTTAGTCCCTGAACTTTTACTTTCTTTCATTATGATAATTTTTCACTTGTTTCTTCATTTTTCCGCCGTTTTCACCCATTTGCAATCTAAATCAAGATATAGAAGTACTTAGTGCATTTATGCGTCAAATAATAATAGAAATACAAATATTAATGGGTGAAAAGCATAACAAATGTGTCATTATCAAACACTAACGGACTTTTCTCAAACCTTTGATTTATTGCGATCATCACCCCTAACATTTTCAAACGTTGTAGGTGAGGCCCTTTTGGATGATTTCTATAAAAAAATGCCGTCGGTTGACCCCAAAAATTTAAAGTCTGACCATTTTTGACCAATTAAATGAGGTTAAAATGGTAACTTTATAATATTACCAAATAAAACATAATTCAAAAAATCAAAAAAGGAAAAGGAAAATAATGTTTATCTTCCTTTTTTTTGTTAAATTTTTTGAATTATAATTTATATGGTAATATTATAAAATTACCATTTTACCCTCATTTAATTGGTAAAAAATGGTCAGACTTTAATTTTTTGGGTCAATTGACGACATTTTTTTTTACGAAAACCATCCAAAATGGCCTCGTCTAGAACATTTGAAAATGTTCGGAGTGATGATTGTAATAAATCAAAGATTTGGAAAAAATATGTTATTCTTTCAAAGCTTAGAAACTTTTGCTACACTAATCCTTTAATTAATTGGTCAATTTCTATGAGGTGGGCGTGCCATTAAAGATTAAAACAATTTGTATCTGTCCCCATTTCTTGATATTTTGAGACACATTTTCTTCATGTTGACTATTACGTACAATATAGTATACACATGTCATATACAACGGATGCCATTTTATGTGGCCCACTAGTGGGACCCAGTATTATATATGAAATTTGCTAATAAAATCTGCACCGTCTATATATATATATCTCATCGATCATCGTGTGGCGCTTTAATCATTTTTGGAATCTCCTTTCTTCTTGCACTGTTAGCATCTTTGAAAGCAAGAATTCACCAATTAGTGAGAGGGGTCAATACACGTAGCTTTTATTAAATAATATGATAAGATCGAATGTAATATTGTACCACAAATGTTCGGTTTGTTTGTTAAAATTGACTGTGTTTATTTCTAGCCTCACTTTCCCTTCAATTGTTACCTTCATTGTTGACCTTGAAGCACATATAATTGGTGGGTATTGTTCCAATTCGGAAGGTTAAATGGTTCGGGTAGGCGGTCTGGATATAAAATGATCTAGCTCGTAAAAATTTAAGCCTCTATTTGATTTAGCTCAGAATCAACTTTTTGTTTGATTTTAGTATGAGTTGACCAAATGTGTGATTGAAAAGTTGTTGGTCTCAAAAAACATGTAATTAAAAATAAAGTTGAGAAAAAATAAGGACCGAACAGAAGTTAAATTGAAATCAATCTGATCCCGTCCATGTTGATTCACAAGTTGGTTTGTCACAGTAAGTCAGTCGTGTCAAGTTAAAAATTTTAACTTCACAATTCATGAGTACTGATCCATTTATCTCGAATTTGATCGGGTGTGATAATTATGCATTTAATAAATATTGAGATCTTTTCTCTAATAACCCCATTGAGGATGTCAAATGTCAATCGGCCGAAAAGGCTTCCCTCCCTTCCCTGCCACAAGATTGTGGGAAGGTTAGACGGGGACAGTATAGGGATTTCATTTAGGCTATGTTTGATAGCAAAGGTTTTCCAGGAAACTTGGAAAACATTTTCCATTTTTCAAGTTTTGCGTCGTTTGACAACACCTTTCCACATTTTCCAACTTTTGGAGGAAAAACTTTTCTTGTTGTTTTGGTTGGAATTGATTTTACAGGTTTTTTTCATTTAATGGACAATTTTCATGCAAAACAAAGTCAAATGAATGATATTCGGTATGGTATTTTTTTTTTTTTTTTTCAATTGAAACAAATTCTAGACCCAATGGTAGAAAAAATTATCACTTTCACATTTGTTTTTTTTTTTTTTTTTTTTTTGTAATTGGAACAAATTCTAGACCCAATGGTAGAAGAAAATCATTTTAATGGACAATTTTCATAAAAAACGAAGTCAAACGGACACCAAACTTTCGATATTTTTTAGATAGAAAATTATACCAATCAAACACAATTAATTACATTTCACAGTAAAACAATTTATAGGCAATTCAATTCCTTAAAATTCATTTCTTTCCATCCATTTATCGCATTTGCAATCAAATGACCCTTACTTATTTTTTAATATTATTTTTGATTCTCATAAGGTTAGGCATAGAACAAATAAAGTAACACGTGTCATGCATCGAACGGCTTGATTGTCTGAGAGAAGATTCAATTCCGTACCGACGTTAGTTATGACGGTTTACTTTTACTACTTGAGGTGCCCAGTTTCCCCCGGCGTTACAACACTGCCAACGTGTCCACTTTCTATTGGCCGATCATCGGGTACGCGTTTCGATGCGTGTGATAAACGTAAACCATGATAGGCTCAATCTGTTATATATATGTACTTTTTTGGCAATCGAAACAAATTCTAGACCCAATGGTAGAAAAATTATCACTTTCATAGATAATTTTCATAAAAAATAAAGTCAAACGGATACCAAACTTTCGACATTTTTCAGGTAGAAAATTATACCAATCAAACACAATTAATTACATTTCACAGTAAAATAATTTATAGGCAATTCAATTCCCTAAAATTCATTTATTTCCATCCATTTTTCATATTTGCAATCAAACGATTCTTACTTATTTTTTAATATTATTTTTGATTCTTATAAGGTTAGGCATAGAACGAATAAAGTAACACGTGTCATGCATCGAACGGCTTGATTGTCTGAGAGAAGATTCAATTCCGTACCGACGTTAGTTATGACGGTTTACTTTTACTACTTGAGGTGCCCAGTATCCCCCGGCGTTACAACACTGCCAACGTGTCCACTTTCTATTGGCCGATCATCGGGTACGCGTTTCGATGCGTGTGATAAACGTAAACCATGATAGGCTCAATCTGTTATATATATGTACACCCACACATATAGCAAAAGCAGATTCTTGGTGTATATGATTATTACAAATATATATATCTATATATAGAGGGGAGTTTTGTTCAACTTTTTGTGCTTCATCGCTTCTTAATTTCATTTCACATTTTCCCATAAAAAATCTTCAACAGCTTTCAATTTCTATCTCAAAGTAAGTTCTTGAATTCATTTTTGTTTTGGATTATTTGGGTTCTTGACTTGAATACCTGTTATGATCAGTTTTCTTGAATTTTCTTGAGAAGGTTACAATAGATATTGATATATGAAATGGATGCTAATTAGAATTCTATTCTTTTGTTAAGGTGAAAATTGTTTTGATTTTTTTATGGCGGTGAAGACGAATGGATTTGTAGAAGGTAGTTTGCCTGATGAATTGATGAACCTGCTATTAACTTTGGCTTCAGAATGGGGAGATGTGCTTGATTCAAGTAATTTGAAGGTGATTCATTTGAGCGGTGCCATGACTAATGAAATTTATCAAATAAGCTGGCCAACAGAAGTGGAAAATTTTCCAAGAACGGTTTTGGTTAGGATTTATGGCGAAGGGGTTGAGCTTTTCTTCAACCGGGATGAGGAAATTAGCACTTTTAAATTTATGTCGACTCATGGTCATGGACCTAAGCTTCTTGGTCAATTCAAGGAGGGGCGAGTCGAGGAGTTCATTCATGCCAGGGTATGTGAAAATTAATCTCAATTTCATTGTAAGTTCTCTGGTTTTTCTTGTTTGGAAGAAGATATTTTTGCTAGCAGATGTTGTCTTATCTTTTCATATTGATAGAAACGTTTCTCCAAGAAAAAGTGCCTTTGAAAGATTAGGAATTTAGTCCTTGGTACTATGTGGAGTTTGTTTCCACTCGACAAAAAGATTCTAAAGTATGTGTAAGTGATAAGAGGCACAGAATAAAGCCAAATACGTATTAAAGCTTTGAGAATTTTGTCCTCATAATTTTGTAAAAGATTGTGGAGGTGTTTGCAAAAGACAATCAAAGTATACAGTTCGATAAGCAAAACAACATGGATCCAAAAACTCCGATGCTCTGGTTTTCTAGTTGGATACTTACATATGATATATCGATGTGATAAGAGAGATGAAATTCTGTTTATCTAGTTGAAGTCAATTTAAATTTTTGATCCATATAATTTTCAATGAAACAAAACCTTGTGCAAGTTATGCTGACTCAGGAATAATTCGATCTGAGTTTTTGTCTTTAGAGTTTTACTTCAAACTTTTTTGTCAAGAGGCGGTTAAAGATGGCGTGTTTATTATGATTTTGGAAATTCGCAGAAAATTGATCATTTAGTCTCTTTTGCCACCTACTTTTGGCCTTACAGACTCTATCAGCTGCTGACCTTCGCGACCCTGAAATTTCCGCTCTGATAGCTGCAAAAATGAAGGAATTTCATTATCTTGATATGCCGGGAACAAAGAATGTAGTCTTGTGGGACAGAATGAGGTACCAATCTGCAAACAAAACAGTAATTGTTTGCATTAGAAGATTATATAGCTGACTTTATATCTTCTGCAGAAATTGGCTTAGCGAGGCCAAGAGTTTGTGCTCCCCGGAACATGTGAAGGAATTTCACTTGGATAGATTAGAAAAGGAGATCAACTTATTGGAAAATGCATTATCAGGTCACGACCAACAAATTGCTTTTTGCCACAATGATCTGCAATATGGTAACATAATGATTGATGATAAGGCAAAATCTATCACTCTAATTGTAAGTTCTACTTCAATTCTTAAAAGTATTTGGTAGAAATGATGAAATAATTATTATTATTCAGATGAGGAAACTATGTTCTGACTTCTGATTATTTTTATTTCTTTTACAGGATTATGAGTATGCCAGTTACAATCCTATTGCTTATGATCTTGCGAATCACTTCTGTGAGATGGCAGCAGATTATCACACTGAGACGCCTCATATCTTGGATTATAGCAAATATCCAGGTGAGTAATTTCCACTACCTTGATTGGAATTTTTATGCGAGATTTACTTGTTCTTTATTGTATCATTCTTTCTTCATATGTCAAACTAGAACAGGATTAGGTGGTATAACTCAATAGCGGATTGTTTAACATTTCTATCTGGCTTTGGCAACAGATCAAGAGGAGCGTCTAAGATTCATACATAAATACCTTGGATCTTCAGGTTTGTTCTCTATTTGCTTAGTTGTTTGGAATTGTACCTGATATTTGGAATATAAGTCTATATATAAAAAAATTTCGACTAAAATATGATCGAAGTTTAGTACCATACTTCCCTTTTGCCTTCTGGTGACCTTTAAATGGGAGAGAGGCCAATTGTCCAACCTGTTCATATCTCTTTTATTGCCTTTGATTTCTTTTTTGGTCTGTAGGGACAAAAAGTGCTGCTACAGGGACCAGATATTAAGACATTCATGTTAATCCTAAGTTACTTCATCCTTATCCAATTCTTGGCATTTCAACTAATGTTTATGGTTAACTGACTGAAAATGACCCCTAAACTAGAATCATGAGAAAAAACTAAAATGATCTTAGTTGACATATTCTTGAATTAAACTCCGATCCCCCTTTTTACAAGGATTTTATAATTATGTTTCATACATTCTAACATATATGAGTTAACATTTCCATTAATGTATGCAGGCCATCAACCCAATGACACTAAAGTAAAGCAGCTCGCAGACGATATAGAGAAGTTCACTCTGGCAAGCCATATCTTCTGGGGATTGTGGGGGTTAATCTCGGTAAGCGTTTTTCATTTTATTTTTCCTTCTGTTCTTTTTACGTGTAAATAAGTGCTGATTTAATAAGTTTGCCTATTTTTGGACTCTGCAGGCATATGTGAATCATATCGAATTTGATTATATGGAATATGCAAGGCAAAGGTTTCAGCAGTACTGGTTGAAAAAGCCTGAAATCTTGAACAACTCCAACTCCCTTGATGGTGTAAAAAACATAGGCAAGTTATGTACTGGTAACAGTGTTCGGTAGCCTGAAATCTTGAACAAGTGAAGAGACTCCAACTCCCTTGATGGTGTAAAAAACATAGGGCAACGGTGATACCCAAATTATGTACTGGTAACAATGTTCAGTAGTGTGTTGTTCTTGCATTGATGAAATGTGTAGACTATATAAAAGCCCTATTGAATGAAATGGGAATCTTGTTTGCCTAGTGATTTCTTCGTTGATTCTATTTAGATAGTTTGCAATGAATTCATGAATAAAATCTATGATGCTTAAAGCGCTTGATTTGGTTGAGTTTTGTATTTGATGGTCCAGAATGAAAGGTCTTGAGAAGTGGGATTTTGTGAAGAGTGAAAGGATCATGCAAAAACATTGCAATAGCTACCAATCTAATTCCAACATAACTAAGCATTATTTAAAATATTGAACAAGCAATTTTTATGGGAAAATTGATTAATTTACAAAGATACAAATGACCTTTGGCAGTATCCAAATGCATTGGATAACTAAATTTCTCTGCAGTGCAATCTATTATGGGCACATATTGTGAGGATGACAAAAGTACACACTGAAGAAAATTACAGACTAACCACAATATACAACCTTAATGGTACGTTTGTTAAGGAAGATTATACAATAATGTTCATTACTTCATGATGTATCCAGTACTTCATATACGCTCCCACTTACACAATTATCAACATTTTCATGTATTGACCGTACTTAACGCTCCCAATATGATGCATCCTGCTTCAACAAGCAAACAAACGATAATAATTTAGCTCGCATCAATGTTATGATTGACCAATACATCGATTGGGGCAAAGAATTGCCTGGTAACATGTATCAAACATGGTACAACACTCACCTCTCCGGATCTTAACATGCTAATTCCATGACAAATTCCAATATCTCTCTCTTCAACTTCGGCATCAGTGAGGGTGAGTGCTCGTTGCAACTTCCTTGAAGAAAATTCTTCGACATCCACAGTAAAAGAGGCACTCACAGGTCGGTGATCAGATAGCATAAGTTCAGTCCTCCTATAGCTTAGCAATCTCATGCCCGTCCCAAAGGAAAGAATACGATCACACCTGAAAAGATAAAAATATAAATATAAAATACTCCAAGAAACAAAAAAAAATCTTTTTAACAATTAAGCATATCAACAGATTAGTGGAGCGCATGCACACACACACAAAAAGCTGATATTAGTAGAGAGGAAACAAAACCAGAGAAACAAGCAAAATTATCACAATTGGACTCGATATATGGTTCAAGACTACTAAAGGGAAGGATGCTAGAAACAAATTATTTGGATGTCTACGAGATCAGACACCTTGCAACATAAAGAACACCACCGAGATATATACATACCATGCAGGAGTTCGCCTCCCAGCCCTTGGATCCTCTCCAAAATAAGACTTGGAATTTGTCTCATATTTGTAAGTTGGTGCAAAGTTCAAAGTACCTTCAGACCATCCATCAAATGCACGACCTTTTCTGAACTCACTGGTTAGCTGCCAATGAAGGAATTTGTGAATGTATTATGGAACAACATACAAGACAACTTCACATTAAATGAACATTAATTAAGACAAAATAAAGGTCGAAAAAGTAGACCATAATTATTGATATCATTACATTTCTCAATGCTATTGTGTTTTGTCTTCTTTTTTTAACTCATATGAATTTGGGTGTCAGCAAATAGTGCAGAAGATTCTAGTCTTTAGTCAAGATTTCGACAAATATATATGCTCATAATAGTGAGAAGGACTTGAATATTAATTATCCTATCAATTAAAGAAAACTGAAAAATTCAAGTTTCACCTGATCATACTTAATTAAGTTGGACCAGTCCTTTTTGGAGATCAGCTCTCTTGTTTTCTCATAGGACAAATTGATGCGATAATTTAAGTCACCCAGCCAGATTATTCTCCTGCGACCAGATGAAGGTCATTTGAGCAGAGCTACTAATATGGATGTTGCAAATGGTAAATGATCCTTTCCACATTCATTTTTACAAGTACAATTACTGGTCTACTAATTAGATCCTATAACCAAAAATGTATGATACAACAACGGATGAAGTCTCGTTACCGATCAAAGTGAACAGAGATGTCCAAATACTTACGAAAATTGAAAAACATTTACATTGCCGTAAATTCAAGATCAAGAAGCACGGCATCATAGACTTATCATAGGATAGTCAATCATCATCCAAGATGTCCCAATTCTTTTATGTTCCCATTTGTTGGACAAATTCATAGATGCAGATTACTTTCAAAGATAGCAACCTAGTTCATTTATAGTTACCACATGCCACCATGAATATTAGAGAGAGAGAGAGAGAGAGAGAGAGGGAAAAAAAGTGAAGAAAATGTGGAAGGATGCAATTTACTTACTCATGGTCATATATGCTCTTGGGAAGTCCAATAGCAGAGAGTGAATTGAAACGTGTCCGTCTATGTATTTCATGAACACAAGCACTTCTTTTGACTGCATCCCCATCTTTCTCACCTGATGTTAGGTGAGTGCAAACAAAACAGAAGAGCGTCTGATATATAGACATGCTAACTGATATTGATCCCTGAAAGGAAAAAAGGATAGTATCAAAATATGAGGAATTGGAATCTGATACATTCACTTTAAATTACCAAAATGATTTCATAATCAATTATCTGTTGATATCTAACATGTAAAGAACGACTCTCTGAGCATAATCCGATATATTTAGAAATTAGGTTTTAAGATTTCACTTCTACACGTTCATCCAGTACAACAAATATATAAAAGATAGAAATGAACACTGACAAACGAAAACAAACAGAGATCATGTCAAACATAAAGTGAATGTAAGCTACTTTGGTTCTCTATCTTAACTGTCAAACTGTAGAAATGAAAGACGAGAAAAGCAAACTGGAGTATTCCAGTTTGAGTCAGACTTACCCACATAATAGCCAATTAATATCGTTTTAATTTCCGCTACGCATGCATAAGTAGATTCCCTACAACTTACCCACATAATAGCCAATTAACAAGGAAACCAATTCGGTGGTTATTCATTTCGATGCACAAAAGGAATGACTATGACCACAAGAAAAAACAAAAAGAAAGGCTCAAATTACCCTGAATCAATTTTAAGATTACTCATGATGCCCAATTAGCTCTAACTAGGAATCTAATGTACTAATACATGTCTTTAAATAATGGGTATGGCCTCTAAATCTTGATCTCGAAAACTTGGTTGAACAAAGACCTGCAACTCTTCATTCATTATTAGATGCATAACTTGCAAGAAAGTTATCCCTTGTTCTCATTCCAGATGTCTGAGGTTCATATTTTGACGCAGTGGTGAAAGCAATGTTTTCTTCCATGTTTTACCATGAGAAATTCCAAAATACACAACAAATGAAATAGGAAATGTTGACAAAACAGACATATTTACCAAAAAGCAAGCTAAGATATAGAAGAAAGAACACACCTTGTTGCCTATGTAACCCATGACGCCAACACCAACAGTAGAGACATTGAGATGTTGTATATGCCTTCGCAATCTCCTGCGGACCCATATGGTAATAAATATTCCAACCATTTGCTTGCTTACTATCCTTACATACGGGGACCTTCTTTTCCGATTTATTAGGGATTCAAGGTCAACTTCGGCAAGTGAAGCTATATCAGATCGCATTCTATTTTCACTATTCTCATTTGACTTAAAAGAACTAAATGTTCTAAAAGAATTGTAAGCTTTGAAAGATTTCATAGATGTTAAGGAATTTGGTCTTTCAAAACTATGCTGAGACAAAAGATCTAGTGGTAGCTCCGGCCAGCTTAAACCTATCCTTTCTGTGCTGCTAAGTGTTTTGGTTAATTTATTGATATAGTGGGTAGTTCGGGGCTCTCCATTTTCTTCTGAATCATCTGTTCTAAAGCAGTTCAATCGATTGAGTCTCTTTGGAGAATCAAATTGTTGTTGCTCCTCTTTGGACACCAAGGCATCGGCATCAATGAAATTTTCTCCTCCAACCATTCCATCCTTGATTTCATCAAGATTGTTTGGTTCTTCATTTAATGGGTAGATTTCCTCCTCTAAATCACTGTCCGATTCAAGTAAAATTTCATCTTCAATATCTGGGGCATCTTCAGATGGCTTAAACCTGGATGGAGAAGAAGGATCACTATAGCATTTAAGCCTAGTCACTGGTGGAATTCTGTTCAGATTTTCACGAATTATGTTTTCCCACTTTGAAACTGGACGACTATCTTCAGTACCAAATATGTTTCCAGCATTTAATGGTATAATCTCCTGAATGCTGTAGACAGAAAGTATGTAGAATAACAAGAACTGAGTTTTTATGCGATATTTAAGTTGAATCCTGCTACAAATTGAGCAACTTACCCAATTACATACAAGTCTGCGGGATCATTAATATCTAACCAATCATCAAGATCTAGGTCGTCCGAAGGAACTCTTCCGCCAACATTCCATGTGGCAGCACATATTCTAGCAAAGTAAAAGACAACATTAAATAAATTAAACATCGTGCTAACTCTATCAAAAAATTCAATGGTGCTTGCTCTAGTGGTGGCAATGGGCTGAGCCGGCTCGGCCGTCCACCCATGAGCTTAGTGACGAGCCTAGCTCGAGCTTGGCTCGTGCTCAAGGGTAGAGCTCGTGGTTTTTTTCTTTTTTTTAAAAAAAAATTATTTTTATTTTTTACTTTTTTCTTCAGATTTTTTACCAGCGCCCATGAACTTTATGCTTGTGGATCGGGCTCGGAGCTAACCGGCCCTTTTGCCACACCTAGTTTGCTCATTAACCTCAGCAAAAATCAGCCCCACTTTATTCTTCAAAATGTAAAGAAATACCTGATGTTCTTATTGTTTATATACTGAGCTCTAAATGTCTCTGAATTTCGTCTTCTTAGCCTGGGAAGAGCCTCTGGGATAGTATGCATGGCTATACAGATCACAGATCACAAAAAAGTTCATCCAAAAGCAAGTAAATTGATGGAAAAATTCAACATTTTGAACTTTGAACAAAATCGTATTACCATTATCATCGATCTGAACTTCATCACTTTTCTCCTTAAATCGTGATTCTCTCGGCCAAACACAAATTTCTGTAAAACCGAAAGATAATTGAATAAACATAAATTGAAAATTTTCAGAAGTGTAGACTACAACAGCAATTACGGGAGTAATCCAAACCTTGGTCGGAATCTGAGCCGGAGTCAGAATCGGCAGAGTAATCGGAGTTCTTGGCGTTGATGTTGAGTAACTTGCGCACAACGATGCGCGGCCAAAACAGCTGCAGGCACGTGCAAACAAATTTCAGCTCAATATTTCTGCAATCCCTCTCAATCCATACAGAAAAAATTAAAAAGAACAAAAGAAAATTATATAACTGTACCTCCGGTTGCTGGCGACCGCGTCCGGTGGCGGTGTTGGTATTCTGCTTCTTCATGCTTAAACAGATTGTACTTGTCTACAAAGAAAACAATTTTTTTTTTTTTTTTTTTTGAAATGTATTGGAGGTGGCGGGGCTTTTAATAACTAACTATCAATTGACTATTCATTGGTCCGACTATTTGATTAGGCAAATGTAATTAATTAATTAATTTTGATTAAGATAATACCTAAACAATTATAATTAGGATTAGTGAGGTGAGGTGAGTTGGGTGCTGACTTAGGTGAATTTATTATTTATTGCTATTTATTACATGTGAAATGTTGCATAAAGTTGGACATCTTTGATGTGCTAATGCCAACCAACACGAATTTTATAAATTCGGTGGTCAATATTATTGTTACAATAGCATATTTAGGGCTTGTTTGGTATATAACTTCTACTTTTATTTTACCAACTTTCTTTAAAAGCTCCTCTAGTTAAATAAAAATAAATAAATAGAATATTATTCAATAATATTTAAAAGCAGCTTTTAAATTTCATACAATTTTGAATTTTCAAAAGTCTTGCCAAACATGCCTTTAAGAAACAGTATAAGATTAAATTAAATAGTGTAATATTGAGAAACTTAGGGCATGTTCTCTTTACCGTTTTTTGTTTTCGATTTTTCAAAATAGTGAAAACGCGTTCTCTTTCCTATTTTTGAAAACGAGTTAAAAATTTACAAAGAAAACTCAAAATGACAAATTTGTCGTTTTGAGTATTTTCAATTATAATTAAATAAAAAATTTCAAAACGCGTTTTGGGTGTTTTCAAAATTTCAAAAAGAACACGTTTTTAACAATTTCAAAATGGATACTCAAAACACAAAACTCAAAATGAATTCAAGATTCAAAACAAAAAAATTGAAACACAAAGAGAATAGTCTCTTAATTTTGCAAGTAAAAAAAAAAAAAAGTAAACTATAAGAAGTGTAGAAAACATCATCGATGATCACGCATGGTTCCGAAATTGACTCGTACTTATCCAATGGTAGGTCACAATTTTATGCCCAACGAGTTTTTGATAAAAATATTTCTTTAGTGTTAAGTGATAAACCTAACAGGCCGGCTAAGATTAGTGCATTACAACTTTTGTAGATTATTAATTTTTTAACCGACCATCGTAATTTAATCATTAGATTTTTGGACTAAGGCAAAAAAACAAAATCATTTGACTTTTAAGGTCGTTGAAAAAATGGTGATTTCAGATTTAGCAAATTGCGTGTACTACAATTTTTACCTAAAATTAATCAAACGTGCATAATATTCACTTGTTTAATATTGAATGAAACAATTAATAAATTTGATGGAAAACGACAAAAAAAAAAGTTTATCGAACCACGAATATAAAATGAGTGCTTGTTTGGTATAACTTGAAAAGTTGAGATCGATCAAAGTTAGGCCCCATTTGGTAGGAATTAAAATCCAATTAAATTGAAAATATGGCTGTTATTGGGTCCCACTCGTCTAAAAAAGTCAACAATAACGACTAGTTTTTCAATTTTAATCACTACCGAACGGGCCCTTAATAATTGATTTTAATTACATAATTAGTTTCTGTTTGGTATGGATTAAATAAATTTTTTAGTAAATTTTGATAAAAGTTGATGAAATGTATGGTTGAAAAGTTGTGGAACCCATAAATATGTAGTTAAAATTAATTGTTGCTTTGATTTAAATTAAAATTTGAATTTTAATCGATACCAAACACGAGCTTAATGAGACTCATAAATTTTTTCAACTTTTCAGTGAAATATTTTATTAACTTTTATCGTAATATTCTATTAAGATTTTTCAAGAGGTTTATCAAATAGCCTCGAACTTAAAATTAATACTTATCTATTTGAAATAGTTTCGAAGGAGCCCTAGTTGACTAACAAAATTAATATATGTTTGCGGTCATTGTTAAAACCAATTGTGGGGTATATTTTGCATATTTTATTTGGCGGCACCTCTCCTTATAAATATATAAAATTATATTATACAATTTATTTATCCTAATATTTATTATATGGAAGACTTTACATAAGGAAGTTGCCTTCCTTTTTCTATCTTAAAGGGCTTCGAGTAGTGCTTTCGCTTAGGGTCTTTTTAACCGGAGATTCGTTCTCATTTGGAACTCGTAAAGCTTTTTAATTCGGGCTCGTAGAACTCCTATAGGACTATCAGTTAGGGGCTTTTCGTCGCAATTTTGACTCATAGCGCTCTCAATTAGGGGGAAAAAAAATCCTTCGTGAGATCTATCAGTTTTAAGTGAGAGCTCTACAAGTCTCTTTGAGTCAAGGAAAAAACCCTAATTATTAGAAGCGCTAGGAACGAATATTTAAAAATTTAAGTTGTTTCTAGCTCAAATTTCGACTTCTTGGTACACAATTAAGGGTTCTTGATAGTATATTCGTTAATATTTGGGGTTCCACCTTAAAAAGTCAATCTTATTATGAGGATTAGTCCAAATTCTTATAAATTGGTCCGTGTTTTCATTTTGATTCGATGTTGAATTTTTATCCCTTCATATGCCCTGCAAGATGGTGATTCGTTTGAGCAGATCAATCTTGAAATCCGTATGCTAATTTTTTTGAGTATTAATAGGATCGAATTACTCGTTGGAGTTTACATATTAAGATTTGAGATTCCATCTTAAAAGGTCAACCTTGTTAAGATAAATAGCCCGAACCCTTTATAAATTGGTATATGTTTTCATTTTTATTCAATATGGAATTCTATCTTTTAACATGCCCCAGCAAGATGGTGACTCGTTTGGGCAGACCAATCTTGAAATCCGTGTGCTCAATATTTTTGAGTCATAATCAGATCGAATTACTCGTTGGAGTTTAATGAGTTCTGATATCATATTAAGATTTGGGGTTCCTCTTAAAAGGTCAACCTTGTTAAGAGGAGTAACCCAAACTTTTATAAATCGGTCTTTTTTTTTATCTTTATTCGATATGAAATTTTACCCCTTAACATGCTCCACAGTGTTAAAACCTAAGAATTCAATGACTATTGAAGGGAAAGTCAATCCTTGTTAGATCAGAACTGTGTAAGCAAGCCTTATAGCAGATGATAAGTATATTGTGTAGACAGAGCGTACCTGCGAGGTTCTTCGAAGCTCGGATTACAAACTCGATGTTAACAACTTGGAGTCGAGCTTGATTAGCTAAACTTGAGGTTGTTCCTGTTCCTGAAATTGGGATTCTCAGGACCGGAAAAAGGAAGACAGTTTTGCTACTCAAATGTAGTGTAGATCCCACACGTGTATTTGTAGCACGCCTTATCCAATCCAATTCAGCCATGTAGCCTAATTATTAAGTGTTTTTTTAAATTACTTTAAATAAATTTTTCAACGTTTTATTAATGGAATTCAACTTTTCAAGCACAGTGTAAATGAAATTAACGGTCTAAAAAAATTGAGATAATGACTTAACAAAAAACTCTTTTATCTCATTCGCTTGCTTCGATCATAAGACGTATGAAAGTGAATTTTTATCTTATTTATTTGTATGTCCTTGTAAAATAGTTGTTGGGTTAATATCGATAATGTTGAAAATGATGCCCAACATTCGTGAATATGATTTATTTCACAGTACTAATAAAAGTTATTTTTAATTGATCGTCGAGCAAGTGAACAAGTATCTTCGTTCATGTTGAGTTAGTACAAGTCAAGCACTTCATTTTTGAAGCGAAATGAGACACGACTTATATTTTGATCGAAAAATAATTGAGTTCGTGACAAGTGTATAAGGGTTAACATACAAAGTCATGTCAACTATTGCACCCATAAGAGTGAGAGAATTGTCTTAATCGTATAATAGTGTTTTTTGAGTAATTGACATTAATACACTCGAAATGCATTGGATTGGATCGTGTGTTAGAATTTAATTCTATAGTATGTTTGGAGAATTGAATTCTACATTATCGGCGTATGGATTATCTAAATACCATGACAAGATAGTAGACATTATTAGTAAGCATGAAGGTTATTTGATGTACCAATGAATGTGATTAGATGATAAGGTCAAATAGCTCAGTTTGTTGTGGATACGAAAGTAAGTAAAGTAGTGGACATATATTCATTCGAGAAATTGTCGTCCTTCAAAATGGGTAAAAAATCCTCATATAAGGTTTTTTTTTTTTTTTTTGAACGATTTAAATTTGAACTCAATATTTATCTTTGGTTAAATCACTTCTGTAATTGGTCTAAAGGAACTATAGATAGTGCACTATCGCACCTTAATGAAATGATCATAAATTTTTATTTTTTTTTTAATCTTGATTTTTCCTCCAAATTTTGAGCTTTCTTGTTATAGGGCTACGAGGTTTGTGAGTTTTTGGCATCTGTCCCTAAAAATCGAGTCAAAACAAGAAGCACACAAGTTTCTGGCTTTTTCAAATTCTACTTCAGCTCATAATTATCTTCATTTAGGGTCCGTTTGATTGCAAAGGTGAAAAATGAATGTAAAGAAAATGTTTTACTGGGAATTGAATTGCCTAAAATTTGTTTTCCTGGGAATTGTAATTAATAGTGTGTGATGGGTATAATTTTCTACCTGGAAAATATTGAAAGTTTGGTGTACGTTTGACTTCGTTTTTTATAAAAATTGTCCATTAGAGTGATAATTTTTTCTACCAATACGTCTAGAATGAATTGCCTAAAATTTGTTTTCCTGGGAATTGTAATTAATTGTGTTTGATTGGTATAATTTTCCACCTGAAAAATGTTGAAAGTTTGGTATCCGTTTGATTTCGTTTTTCATGAAAATTTTCCATTAAAATGATAATTTTTTCTACCATTGGGTCTAAAATTTGTTCAACTTGCAAAAATAATTTTTAAAAAATAATTTATTTTTAAAATTACCATACTGAATACCATTCGTTTGTCTTTGTTTTGTATGAAAATTGTCAAAAAAGTGATAAATTTTTTTACCATTGTGTCTAAAAAAAATTTCAATTGTCAAAAAAAAATTAAAAAGAAAAAAAAAAGAGACAGAACATGAAAAATCAATTCCAGTAAAAACAAAAGGAAAATCAATTCACCAAATTGCTGGAAAACAGGTTCGTGAACAGCGACTCAAATTATTGCAATCAAACAAGTGAATAGTAGGAAAATGGAAAATCCAAGAAAAATTAGAGGAATCAAACACTGACATATTGACTTAAGCATCGAAGAACTAACAGAATACCATTTTCAACATGTAATATTAATGCAGAAGAGGAAAATGCCATCAAACATTGAGAGCGACATGAAAAAGACTGCAACGATAACAACTATACAACTTTTTAGATAAAGACGAACTTTTATTGTCGATTTTCCGCTCAAGATTTATTCCAAGAGCATACACCATTCAATTAAAACTGTTTGAAAAACTAAAAAAAATAAAAAAAAATCAATTTATTTTTTGATAAGTTATTTCGCGCTGATCTAATAAATTACACGTATAAATTGTTTAAGGATTATACGTATAAATTACACAATAAGAAAATCCATTAATCTATAAAATTATTGAAATTTGTGAAAGACCAACTCCTAAGGTAAAATAAATAAATAAAATGCAATGCAATGCATGTTACTTCTAATTATATGGACAGGCAAATGCCAAGTGTACAGCAAATCTAACATCATGTGGGGCTTCTCTAGAAAAATAAATTGATTCTCACTAATTCAGATTTTAAGTTAATTAATTAAAAGTCAAAGTCTGAGAATTTATTTTTAAATGCATTTGATTAGCAGAGAGCTGAATAATAATTACTAAAGCAATTATTTACGCTAAATTATGATTTTGTGAATAACATTATGCGAAAACCGATGTACATCTCACATGGTTTGCTTAGTGAATAAGAAGCACATATTGGTTTGAGAGAGGCTAATTGTCCCGAGATTAAATCTCGGGTCAAAAATTGCGCCCCCCTATTGGAGGGGGGGTCTGCCAGCAAAATTCTTTTGGTTTTCTCGATGAATTCTTCTCGTATATTGTAGCATCAACGTATTAGAATATATTTCCTAAATAAAATTTGTAGAGTTCTCGCGATTAGTGGGTTGGAATAGTGAAATTTTATATAGAAAAATGTTTTCGGTTACACTACATAATAGTGTTCTTTGCTTTGTGTAATGACGTTGTGGCCTTCGTAATATATATCGTGCGATGGCTGGATTTTGGCCCAAAAGCCAAAAGTCGGGCTGCCACTTTTGTAGCCCTTGCTGCGAGAAAGGCCTGATCCTGCCAATCAAGTCAAGATCAAAACGAAAGTAGAGAATAAAAGGAGAAAAAATCTTAGTTTAATAACTTTTTACGAGTCGTGTTTAACCTTAGTAGTCCCTTGGACTCGAAAAGTAATAACAATGGCTAACCCAATGGCAGATTTCACAGCTATTACGGTTGGAACCATTGAAGCAAGTGATTGACCCATCGTATCATTCGAAATAACGAAAAAATAAGACTCGAAGGGATAAAATTTGAAATGATCAATGCACCATGAAGATTTTGTCGAGATATACTTAGTCGAATATATAAAAGCAACAATCATACTGGATGAATATATGACAATTTGCATCCCCTACAAAACTTAGCACACGATTTGAAGACCTCTGCGGTGAGTGAGACCTCAGATTGACTGTAGATTTCGAAGTAAATAACTGATCTGCATGAACCCTGAGTTTGAAAAAATAAAAGGTCCAATTATGTCAGGTTTCTCAGAATTTTGTGTAGTTCAAGAAATATATACAAATTGAGGGGTTGGAAGTTGGAAATTAAGACAATTCATGGGTGCATTAAAGTACCCATTTCTGGACAGTACAAACTACGTCAGACCATTCTGAGTTCTTGAAAAAGATATCGTTTCTTGTCTGGAGCGATTTTTCAAGGGAGAAAAATCAATTTTTCGATCGGTGCAAGTCAAAACCAGCCATCTTTGTTGATTTTTGCTCTCACATTAGATCCCACCTGACATTTAAACGATCAAAAAAGTGCTAATAATTGAGGAGAAAAACCTCCACCAGACAAAGTCTATATATATATATCACCTTCAAAGCGTACTTATTCGACATAAACATGACACATATATAAGTGAGTCACCATATTCTCCGTTACGATACCTATTAAATATCTAACTTAAATTCAATATTATCATACACGTCAAAATAGATTACAATATAACAAAGATTGATATTATAAATAGTGATTACTTCTTGAAACTTTAAATTTTATGGTCTTTTTGAGTTTCAAAAACTTTGGTGGATCACGAAATGTATGCACGAGCATATACGCCTAGGTTCGATTATCATTTTCCTTCTCTAAAAATGTCTATTGTTTTCTTAAAAATGAGAGAGATTCAAACCTTATATATTCTACTTAGCCCATGTTTGAGCCACGTTAAAATTTTCATTCTCATTCTTCTACTCATTTTCAATCACACATTTTTCAATAAAATAATATTTTCCATCACATCAATAACTTTTCGTTCTTTTTCAACCACACATTCTCCATCAATCTACTATTCCATTTCTTTTTTAAGCACACATTCTCCATCAATCTACTATTCCAAAATACATTTTTCTAAAATAATGTGGCTCAAACACACCCTTAAGGTTCTAAAATGTATAAGGTGTAACAAGGCGTGGAGATCAAGTATGGTGTAATAAGACGTTTTCCCATTTTTATATTATTTTAATGATTCTAGATTAATAAGTAAATATAATAGCGCCTACTTTAAAATTTATATGCATTTTATACATATATTTTTAAGTTCTCAACAAAACAAATTCTCAAAATCATTAATACTGCAAATAATATAATGCCTTGTTAGTAGATAGAGAAAGTTATGTTTCTAGCCTAAGTTTACGCTAGTAGTCGATTTTTCTAATGTATTTTCTTTTTGAATTTTAACGACACTTGACATTTTGCTAGACTTACTTCAAAATAAGAAAATACAAATTGCCAAACATAAAGGCACGCATCTTTTTTCGCTTAGACTACCAACCAACGTAGAGAAGATCGTCTTTTTCTCCGTTGCCCTTGCCCTTGCCCTTGCCCTTGCCCATGCAGGCGCGGAGCCATGATGTATATTCAGTGCGGGCATTTTTTCTTCAATGCCGAACATGGTTGAGTTTTTGGTCATGGATTGAATGACGATAAAAATATAAAACAACAGTACAAAAATACTAAAACGACAT